>CAIGRT010069177.1:0-14527 GCA_903798405.1 Fraxinus platypoda | reverse complement strand
AATTTAGATTTTAATTTCTATCGAATAGGGATATAATAATCTTGCATGAATCTCAATTATTGTACTTGAAAGTTGGTTTACCATGTAAGACTCAATAAATGACAAATTTCTAACTTTTAGGTCGATTATTTTATGTTGTGATTGATATATATATCTACAAACCTTGAACTATTGTTCATCTAAAGTAAATACTGAATTATTGCCCCCAAGGCACATCTCCAAGTAGTAAAAGGTGNTATTGTACTTGAAAGTTGGTTTACCATGTAAGACTCAATAAATGACAAATTTCTAACTTTTAGGTCGATTATTTTATGTTGTGATTGATATATATATCTACAAACCTTGAACTATTGTTCATCTAAAGTAAATACTGAATTATTGCCCCCAAGGCACATCTCCAAGTAGTAAAAGGTGAAGGTGGAAAAACTCTAACTTTGCTTGAAGCTGTCGCGTCGAGGGTTCGAATCCTGAAATATGGATTTGGCTCTTGAATAAGTGCAAGTGTACAAGCAGTCTTCCACCCTGTACCCTTGGAGGCATAACCTGCGATTTACCTCCTTCATCAAGGTCTAGGACATGACAGGTGAGGGCCGTCTGGGATGCGATTCATCCTTTTTAAATACCGAATTATTCTGGGTCCAAACTCCAAAGAGAAAAGCATTGTTTTCGAGTAGCAAAAATCAATTACTGTGATGATCATTATTGAAGACATTGGTGGGACATTTGATAATACAACTTTAATAACTAACTGCAGAAAAGTCTTCAATTAGTAATGATGTCAACAATCATGTCATCTTCCACTTCTACACCCAATATAATTGAAATTATGAGTTTTATATTTGATTTAAGTAGTTGTTTTCTTTTGTCCTACGCTAACAAGAGGCCAGTAGCAAGAGGATTAGCGCGTTGAAGATAAAATTTGAATAATTATATTTTTTCTCGTTCTAATAATTGACGTTGTATTAAAGAAAACTAAATACACAAGTTCAGACTTCGTGATTTTTGTCACTGTTTATTTATAAAAATCGTACACGTATTGCACAATAAGTACAATAACAAATGGAGATGGAGGTGGAGGTGGAGGTGGAGGTGGGGTGGGGGTATAGGAAGAAAGCCATAGTTTTCTTTTTTCTTCATTTTTTCTTCATTTCGATCTGCATTTTGTGTTTAGTCATTTTATTAAAACAATGCTTCATATGCTTTGGATCCACCGTTTTAAAGGTCGTATTACATAGAAACCATCTAATAAATTATTGATGCGACGAAAAATAAAAGGTTGGCGATGAAAATGTCGAGTCTGAATTTGAAGACTAATTTATAACGTACTACATAGATTGGAAACTAGACGTGCAGTTGTCCATTTAAATTAATACGTAGTTATGTTAATAAAAGATATATATCAGTTGCTAACTTTATTTAGGGCCCGTTTGGCATAATCAAAAAGAACGTTTGAGATTCAGAAGTTGATTTTGGATTCATTGGTTTAATGTTGCTTCTTCTAAAAGTATTTTTAAAATAAGAAACTCTTTTAAAAATTAGTTTTCAAACAAAATTTAAGATAATTTCTTCAAAAAACTCTTCTATAGCCAAAAAATAATAATAATAAATAAATAAATAAATTATTTCAAGTTTATGTTTGTTAAAAAAATATTATTAAAATATATATTTGTTAAAATTTGGAGGAAGAAATTCCGTTCCATTATTTTTATTGCATAAAAAATAATAATGTATTTTTTTCTGTCATATGACTCATATTGATGATATACTACTATTTATTTTACTTATAAGTTAAATTATTTAAGTTCAATCTAAATGAGATGTGCAAGATAGATTATTTGCCAAATGAACTTGCAAAAAAGAAAGGCAATTACTACGTTGAGCACAAAACTATGTATATTAAAAAATATAGAGACGTATTTAGTACAAAGTGTTAAATAATAGTAAACAAAACAATGGATAAAGTTTTTTTTAGTTTTAATTAATCTTTCTTATAATTGTCCAATCTTACATGTGGGGACGTCGTATAAAATGACCAGCTCAAATGCACAGTCAAGTTTAATTGAAAAAGTTGACAACACCTAGTTACGTAAATGTTCAAGTATATCTGATACGAAATCAACATTGATTGATCATCATTTGCTTTTTGCGATCAATCATATCAAACAGAATAATTCTATTCAATTTTAATGGTGTTTAACACCAGTTTATGTGGTGGTGAGGTCACTGTAATGTCCAATTTAATTATAATTCATTTTCGTGCATTAAACAACGAGACAGTAATCTCACCGCCGCATAAAAACACCAATTATGTTGAATAACACTACACTATCAAATATCCATTTTTTTTTCTAACAAGGCAACCAATTGTTCTTTGTCTCACCACCCTTTGTAATGCATGTCGTATAATAGCAAATAAACATAAGGATTGCATTCATTGCAGGAATTTACCGATTGTCTTACGAAACAAACTATTTATGTATAATCATGCAGTATGTCCGCGTTTTCAACGACAACTCACTAAGCTGTGATGGTCTTAACTGTATAGATAGCTCAAAGTGCTAATCGGTATCTAATATGAGATTAGGTCATCCTTCTAAGAAAGATTAGCATGTTATCTATAGAGTGACTTTTATCTATTAAGCCACAATCCTTTAACATGGCACCGTCATGTACGACATAATCTTGCACTTGTACATCTATGTTTGATATAAAACCAAAATGACAAGAAGGGTTCGTTCATCTAATTCTTTTTCAACTAATTATGAAACAAATATAGAAATACAGGGAGGTGAGTAAAGAAGAAAAGAAATAGAAAAGTTGAACAGACAAGTCTCGAATGATTAGAAAAATATACGAGAAAGGCTCGGGATTTGAGGATATGAAATGTATAGCAAGTTGTTCTTTACTCAACGTGTCCAATCATAAACAATGCATCGTACCAATAATCTCTTTTGGTAAAGTATGTTTGACAAAACTTGTACCTTGTCCATTGGCAATAATTCGTGGTAGGGTCATTCCAGCTAATTGCCTAACCAACCCACAATTATTATTAAATTATAATTGCCACAAATCCCTTTCCCATTCAACATAAAAAATCAATCACTAATGCACCGAATTACATGATTATCATCTAGAAAAAGCTTTAATTGTCAGATTTACAAATTAATGGTGCAGAAGAGATCTGAAATCACTCTCTATGCCGTTGGCTTACCAATGAGTGTGATGTTCAGTGGTCCAACCATTACTCGTTAGTGGACTATAATTATCGATGGAGACATATGTTGGTCACCCATAATGAATAAGTATATTCACAAATATGATCTCTCCTAATAATAATAAGGGTTACAATGGTCATATCTTGTGGGTTCGTTTTGGTTACCTTTAGAATAGTTTCAACTCAACTCGTTGATCAAAGAGCCTGGTATTGCTCAGATCATGAGCACTACCTCTGACAAGTTGAGCTGGACCAATTCGCGATTTTTTTTCTTTAAGATAGAATTTAAAGAAATATTTAAAATATAGGATTAGCTCGCGAAGCCCACGGTGTCTAGGACTGAGCTTGGTTCGACTTGACTCGACTCGACTCACTTGGTTGAAATCCAAGGTCCGATCAGCCCAAAACTCATGGTGAAACGAACTTGAACCCGTTCATATTCCGAGCTCTCACCAATCGACAAGCAATTCGGATCCACGCCACCCCATAATAATATATTTGAACCTCTTAATATAATTAACTTGAAGGTAAATTAAGTCACAAGCAACATAGCAAGTCTCATTTCTAGTATCAAATTTAACAGTACTGCAATGACGTGACGAGCATAGAACTAGCGCCTAGAGTATGTGTACGAGAGAGAGAGAGAGAGAGAGAGAGTACGCACATTCACGTTAAGTCGTTGTACGTGGTTTTCAATAAAATTATACACAAACCATGTGCATTGTGAGTTGTTAGCCTCCAATTGGCATTACATGCTTTGTAGATCTCTCACCTTTTGTAAATATCATCTCACTCGTATGAATATGAACTTCTTCAAAGTGTACGCAAGACATCTCAACCATTCAAATCGTCCTCATTATTTTCAGTAAATATCACCTCGACGGTTGATAAATATTCCTATCCTTTCTAATGTCCTCAAGTTCATTTTTAGTGCCTTTACTTCTGCTCGTTCAGTTTATGAATAATTTGCTCTCTTAACAATTCTAACACTCAAGAACCATAAATTAAGACAATAGGTAGAACATGTTATAATTTACAAGAATAAAACATGTTGCTCAGTAAAGGAAAGACACTTGGACATAGAAAGTTACCTTCATTTGATCAAATCAATTCTTATCAAAATAAAGTGGATTTTGTTATCCCACAAATACAATAATAATTAAAAAAAAAAAAAGGAGATTCTTTTCAACTTTTAACGCTTGATTGAGGGATCAATAGTGGAATCTTGAATAGATGCAACTTTTTTCAGATTTTCAACATAAAGTCTATTTTCTAGAGGCTGAGGATTAATAGAAAGCGATAATCAGTACTATATATATGTGTCTACATGGGAGCTCCCACTCAAAAATAATTATCAATATCTATATGCCAAAATTTAAATACTTGAGAACCAAGAGTGTCTCTTACCTCTCTCTTAACACTAACCAAATTTGTCAGTGAAGAACTTCTGTGGTTGGAACTCAGATTGAACGGAGATGGAGATGAACAGGTTCAAGTTTCTTTCCTTGTTGACACTTTTGTTCATCTGTCGTGCATATGTTGACGCAGACGAGACAAACCGCCATCACAAGACGTACATCATTCACATGGACAAGTCCAGTATGCCTACAAGTTTTGACGATCACCTGCAGTGGTATGACTCGTCTTTAAAATTGGTGTCGGACTCTGCCAATATGCTTTACACCTACAATAATGTCATCCATGGCTACTCTGCAAGGCTGACATCTGAGGAAGCCAGGTTGCTAGAAGAGCAACAGGGGATTCTATCAGTCCAAGAAGAAGTGCAATATGAACTTCATACGACTAGATCACCTGAGTTCCTTGGACTTCTCAACGATGCAGCTGTACCTCAGTCTAACACGATGAGTGATGTTATCATTGGGGTGTTAGATACTGGTGTTTGGCCTGAATTGAGCAGTTTTGATGACAAGGAACTCGGGCCAGTCCCAAGTGGCTGGAAGGGCGAGTGTGAAGTAGGCAAGACCTTTTATAAATCAAGCTGTAATCGCAAACTCATTGGGGCGAGGTCTTTCTCACAAGCGTATGAAGCAGCATATGGACCAATTGATGAGACAGCGGAATCGAAATCCCCAAGGGATGATGATGGCCACGGAACACACACAGCAACCACAGCAGCTGGATCAACTGTTGTTGGAGCAAGCCTCTTTGGTTATGCTGCAGGTACAGCGCGTGGAATGGCAAGACATGCCAGATTAGCAGCATATAAAGTGTGCTGGCTTGGTGGATGTTTCAGCAGTGATATACTAGCGGCTATGGAGAAGGCAATAGAAGATGGTGTGAACATACTATCATTGTCCCTAGGTGGCTCAGTAACTGATTACTTCAGAGACATCATTGCAATTGCAGCATTTGCAGCAACATCTCAAGGAATCTTTGTTTCGTGTTCGGCTGGAAATGGTGGGCCCATCCCTGGAAGCTTGTCAAATGTTGCGCCATGGATAACCACTGTTGGTGCTGGAACTATGGACCGTCAATTTCCAGCATACATTAGCCTTGGAAATGGGAAAAAATACCCTGGATCATCACTCTACAGTGGAAAACCATTACCCAGTTCCTTTATGCCACTGGTGTTCGCTGGTAATGTCAGTAGAACATCAAACAGTAATCTGTGCCTACCCGGAAGTCTGATTCCAGTAAAAGTCAAGGGGAAAATTGTGATCTGTGATCGAGGACTGAATGCAAGGGCACAGAAGGGTTTGGTAGTAAAAGATGCCGGTGGCATTGGGATGATTCTAGCAAACACTGAATCCTATGGAGAAGAGCTGGTTGCTGATGCACATCTCATACCCACAGCAGCTGTTGGTCAGACAACGGGTGACATCATAAAAAAGTACATATTTACTGAACCTAATCCAACAGCCACGGTTGCAACAGGAAGCACCCAGCTGGGGGTCCAACCATCACCTGTCATAGCATCATTCAGCTCCCGAGGCCCAAACCCAATCACACCAGATGTACTTAAGCCTGATCTGATAGCACCGGGTGTTAACATCCTAGCAGGATGGACGGGAAAAGTAGGACCAACAGGATTGCAAGAAGACTCTCGGCATGTGGGCTTCAACATAGTTTCTGGTACTTCGATGTCATGCCCGCATACAAGTGGATTAGCAGCATTAATCAAGGCTGCCCATCCAGAATGGAGTCCTGCAGCAATAAGATCGGCACTGATGACCACAGCTTATAGTTCATATAAGAACGGACAAGGCATTCAAGATATTGCAACCGGATTGCCATCAACACCATTTGATTATGGCGCCGGACATGTCGACCCCATATCAGCCCTTGACCCAGGTCTTGTCTATGATGCCAACATGGAGAATTATATGGACTTTCTTTGTGCCATAAACTACAGTTCCAGTATGATCAAAACAATCACAAAACAGGATTATCCCTGCAAGGATGGCAAAGAATATGGAGTGGGATATCTTAACTACCCATCCTTTTCTGTTCCTTTCCAGACGGCATCAGGCCCAGGTGGTGGAAGCAGTGCACCAACGGTGGTCAAATACACAAGGACCCTAACAAACGTGGGTAACCCAGCAACTTATAAAGTTTCAGTCTCTCAGGAGACAAAGGCAGTGAAGATTCTGGTTGAGCCGGAAGTGCTCACTTTCATCAAACCATATGAGAAGAAAAGTTTCACAGTGACATTCACCGCAAATTCCATGCCATCAGGCACAGCCAGTTTCGATTATTTGAAATGGATGGATGGAAAGCACATTGTTGGCAGCCCAATTGCTTTTAGTTGGTCGTGATTATAATAGTCAGATATTATGGAAGTTCAATATCATGCACCCTAAACTCCCAAGTGCACATATTTTACCATTCTATATATTCTCTATTACATGTCTCCAACTGTTTAAATTGAAAATATATTCAAATAGAGCTAATATACAACTGATGAGGGAATATTCAATGAAAGAGATTAAAAAGTCCCACCCCACCCCCATAAAAATGTAAAACAGAAAGAAAGAGAACACACACAAAAAATGCAGTATTGAGAAGGTTTACAATATATGGTGATTTTGCGTTCCTCCTATATTTCTTGACATGTTAATTATATCTGTGAAAGACTCATGGATGATATTCCTGAAGTCAATCAAATTCCCAAGGAATTGAGACAAATCCAATATGTTTTAACATGATATAGGACAAATACACTCACAGGAAACAGTTAGCATTCACTTGCTACAGATGAGGAAATCCCCGCCAACCTACCCCCTCTCCATGCAGTACCATTTAGCTTTTGTTTCTTCAATTTTACCCCATGGGAACTCATTTAACCCATGTTTGATCCCCATTCTCTGAAAACTCATTTTTTCCAAACTCATTTTCAACTACACATTCTTGCAATAAAATAATTTTACACGTAAACCCAAAACTTTTCCCCACTTTTTAACCATGGGTTCCCCAAAAAATCACTATCATAAAACTCATTTTTCATTAAAAAAAGAAAAGAAAAATGGGGCTCAAACAGGGCCTTAATTTGGTGGATGCTTTTGCAAACAAGAAGAGAGAGTCCAATTCTCCTAATATTTGATAGTCCTTATTATATGTCCCAGCAAATTGATGATCAGCTGTGACTAATTTCTCAAGTTTTTAACTACAATTATTTATTTGAAACAAGCAGCAAGCAATCCAAAAGAGCATGATATATCAAGCATTATTTGCCACAGGTTATTATAACTCAGACTATCTAAATACTATCTAAATCAAAATATTCAGACTTAATTTCAAAAATAATTATTATAACTCGTCTGATGCTACATGTTTCTCCATTCAAATTCCAGAAATGAAAAAGTTAATGTCGATAAAAGACATCACTCAGAATCCTCTATAGATTGACAAACAGGAAGGTAGTATGTATCCAATTGCCAATATCTGTGTTTCACACCCTCCCAGATTTCTTCTCCTAAACAATCCTTCACAGGTAAAGGTATCAACTGAGTGGAATAACCCAAATTCTCAAGTTCTAGAGAGACTAATTGACAATAAACAACATGAAAGAAGGGGTTACCACCGCAAAGGCCATTAAAGAATGAATATATTCCTCCAGGCTTCAATAATTGTGGAAGATGTTGGTGAAACTCTCTCATATCTTCATAATACTCCCCATAAGTGTCAAAGAATATACCTGAACAGATTGAACAAATACAGGTGGAAATTGTTTTATATTCACTTATTCAGTACTAGACATTCCATAAGAACATACAGATATGAAACAGCTATCTTAAAAGTTAAAACATCAAGAATAAAAAATAAAAAAAATGACGCCTGTCTGGAAGAGAAAAAACCCTTTTAACAGATAGCCGGATAAGTTACAGATGTATTTGTAAACCAATCTCATATAACAATCTGCAATGCAGCCCTTTGAGATGATCTTGATATCAAAAGAATATTTTATTTGCTTTATTGGAAAATATGTAACAACTTCGGTAGCATGTTAGCTTAGCATTCTATTCAAAGGCCCAAATTGTGATTTTGATGCATTCTTTTGCTTGCTTTCATAAAAAAGATAAAAGCAAAGTACGACTCCTACAGGCTCCATACATGAACAGCACTCCTTTGCAGCAACCAAAAAGAAAAAAAAATAATAATAATAAAAAAAATCTAACCCTCATTGACTATTAATTTAATTTGGAGTCTACTTGTACATGGCCAATGCAACAAGATCCTTTACAACGACAATAGGCCATAACATTGGAGCTATAATACTAGACATTTGTCATATTAGAAGTGTTGTGTATTGCTTAAAAAGGAGTATCAAGGAAGTAAAGAAGCATCCATGCACACAAAGAACCCTTATTTACGGAAAGTTTTGTTTTCCTCATTAAAGCTGGAATGTTTCTCTGTTTACATAAACACGGCAACAAATATTCAGAACAAAAAAAAATAAAATTATTTAGTTATCATCAAATTTTGAATTATAGTGTCAACTCTCTTCTTAAATGTCCATGTGGTGCATGGACAATCAAAATATTCTTGACGAGGTTGCGTTAAGTATTAGAGCGTTGGAGATCGTGTTTTAATTTGATTTTACCCAGTTTTGCATAGTCCTTGTGAAGCCTTGACTTCTTTCCAAATCCAATAATCAAAAGTCAGAAATAAACATGTACTTCCCTTTATGCAAGTGTACCTATAAAAGCGCATGATCCACATGTAAAATGTAAGACAAACAAAAATCGATCAAACTTGAAATAAGGAACTAGTTAAGCATTAACACTTCAGTCCCATTTAAAGAGAAACAGAGGGAGCTTCTCATACTCTATTACTGGTCAGGAACCAATAGGCAGTTCCATTTCAAGAGACACAAAGGGAGCTTCTCATACAGTATGAATGGTCAGTAACCGATAGACATTATTCACAATATTACTCACTGAACAAACTATGTTGTAAAATGAGCAACTAGTAAAGTGATCTTTGTTAAACATCATTAGGTACAGAAGTCGAACAACAAAACATAATAGCCATTGGCAAATTAAGTTGAGATTGTATGAGAATACATTTTGTTTTTTGACCACCCAGAGCTTGGATCTTGAACTTTTAATTGGAAAATCAACATGATGTTGCTTTTATTCTTAAGTCTACTTAAAAGATTTAAATAATGGGCCAGACACATGGAATTGTTTTCTGCTTTAGCAGTTATACATTTTACGTGAATGAATTTCAGAAGAAAACAAATTCATGCAAAAAAAACAGAAATTGCACTGATATTTAAATTTGAGTTACCATCAAATGATTCAAGCTGAGAAAGAACATCCTGCCAGCGACCAAATATTATCTTCACATTCTCTTTTTCACCCCACCCAGAGTGAAGCATACGATCGTAGACCTCCGGATGAGCTTCAACAATAGTGTGTGATGCGGGTGCATATTGCTGTATAGCAGTGTCCACAAGTCCCATTCCAAAGCCAATGTTTAACATGTGCCCACCTTTGGAGCAAATAGCTTTTGCATGAGCTTCCATTAGTGGCTTTTCCCAAGCCATCATGACAGCCTTGCTTTCTGAGTCCATCACCTTATCCTCACTAAAATTAACCCGGTCTTCCAAATAATCGCCATCAGAATTACCTTTTGCATTTTCTTTCCTTGCAATTGTTCCAAGAATCAATTCTGCTTGTATCCCTATTAGAGAACCAAATCCTTCTTATCGTAAAAAATAGAGTATAAATAAACAATGAAAAGATTGTAAGCATACTACTTGGATATGAATCTGAGAATACTGGAGTAAGGCATGTTCAAAGCATAATTTACAACACATAAGCATTATGCATGACAAATGATAATGCCAAGTGCATTTCATACAAATAGAGCAAGATACAAGCATCCAAGCACAGAGAAAAAGTCAATGTGTTATAAGATAGGCCTTGACAATTGTACTTTCTGTAGTACTAATCCAATGGTGATCTAAAAAATAGTTTTTAATGCCCAAGCAAGGTAATGCATGGCACAATTACAAACATAAAGCAACGTGCAATGAAAAGTATGATGCCAGGGAAATTTTATTGCCAGTACCTGGCATCAATGCACATTACAATGCGTAATAACATGTGCTTCCTGGTTGTCCTTTCTCAGGACAAAATGGTGATCCAAAAAGGGTTCTAGTTTATATACCAAATTAGTAGAAAGGGTTATTAATTTGCTGTGTTACACGGACACTTCAACTAGAATGGTGTATCCGTGTCGGACACGTGTCCTTGGACAGGTCAATTTTCTTTCTTTATCATAAATATTATATATTTTTAACTCAAAGTTATTATTAATTAACAAATAGGTGTTCATATTTAAAAAATTTCAACAAGAAAAATTAATAATAAATTTAAAATTAAGTTTATACTATATAAATGAAGAATTTTATAGAATTTAATCAACGTATCAACGACGAGTCGTGTCGGTACTTTTTTAAAAAATCACGTGTTCATGTCGGTGCATCATAATTAATTTGTACACCTTCTCAAAATCAAAATCAAGGTACAACAACAAGAGCACATTGCCAAACAAACATTTCTAGCACCATATGGCTCAACTATGGACAAACTTCAACACTATCCATTTCCTCTGGATATCAAATACCACGTGACAACAATTGATAAAGAGAAGACAACTTAATGGGGAAAAAAGTATATGTTTTAGTATAGAGTTTGGTCAGTTTTAACTAACTAGGAATTTTATATTTTGATAAGTTCTGATGTATTAGAAGTTCCCTTAAAGACTCAAAATTAAGTTCTTGGTTTGTAAAAAGGAACCGACATTTCACAACTAACCAGAAGACATTATTATTGAATTATCAATCAATTGAGATTTGTCTTCCTAAATTTTTCAACTTCGCTCCTAATTTCAATCTATTTCTGTCTGTTTTCTTCTCTATTTCCTCCTTCCTGTGCTGAGTTTTACAGCACAACCCTAATGGATGTTTAGTACCATATGAGCCATTCCACCTTTCCCGGCCAACAAAAATTCAGCAACACAAAAATGGCTCCGATTCACACTTAATTGACATCACTAGTAGTATTATCCTGTTAAATCAAGTTTTAAAATCCCAAGTCATATTGCACAACACTACCCAGAACCTTGCCACAACAATATCAATTCATCAAAACATCCATCAATGCTCAACAAAAGGGGCGAAAAAAAAAAGAGAAAATGGGAAGTAATAAATGCACAACTGGAATTCAAAAACATTATAGCAAATCAAAATATAAAAGAAACTAGGGATGAAATTTAACCTAAATAAATATATACCTGTGTTAAGGAGGAGTTCAAAAGCAGCTTGATGCCCATTTTCCATAGCGAAGTCACCGGCGGAGAGGTTGGAAGGGGAGAGGGAGTTCCACGGAGCTCCGGCGTCAAGAAGAGCTTTAATAACCTGGGCGTGGCCGTGGTGGGCGGCGTGCATCAGCGGAGTTAGTCCCTCTTTGTCGAAGTAAGTGACGTCAGCACCTGAGTCGATAAGTGATTTTACTTTCTCAACATCGCCTTCGCAGGCGGCCTTACACAGTGATTCTTCGCTGTTCGCCATGGCTGCTCTTTGTTTGTTTTGCTTAAATCCACTCACTGCCGCAACCCAAGCGTTTACAAGTTTCAAGACATTTAGGGGTGTACTAAGTGGAAATTACATGGAACCAAGTTTCCAAAATTCCAACTTTAGCCCCGTTTGATCTACATTATTATTTCATTAAAATTAAAAATATAATCATTATTCATCACATCAACATTTAAATTCAAATTTTTTATCTCTTACGTGAACCCCAATAACGACTATATTTTTCATTCTCATTCTACAATAATTTGGTTCAAACAGGGCCTTAATATTAATAAAAATATTATAAAATAAAATTAATCTATATACCCGCCTTACCTCCTTAAACTCCCACCAAATTTATTCTCCAAACCCTAATTATTTTTCCATCTCTCTTCTCTCTCTCTATATCTCTCCTTTCTCTCTCTTTACCACTCCCCATCGCTAGAGGCACTATTGAAGCAGCGATCAACTGCTCATGACGCCTCCGACTCGGCGACGTCGCTTTGAGAGCAGTGAGCCGCTACGAAGCGAAGTTATGAGCGCCGCTACATGCATCGCCGCTGCAGCATCGAGGATGATTTCAGCAATAGAGAAACGAATCTTCGTTTAGTGTGTTAATGTCAAGGACTAAATCGATTTGACAGCAAAGGAGAAGCAAATCTTTTATCGTCTTTTTGAAGTTCTACGCCACTTCAATCTCCAAACCCAGCTTCGTGTTGCGGAATGGGATGAGGTGGCGACCACACCAACAGTCGATTCTCTAATGCCTCCACTTCCAAGATCTTGGCACGGTGTAGTGTGGACCATCATCAATACCGCTTGTATGAAAATTTACATATTTTAAATGTGAGGTTGTTAAGGGAAAGATTCAATTTTTGAAGATTGATACCCTCTGATTTTTTATCTAGTTTTGCGATACCCTCTGATTTTTTATCTAGTTTTGCGGTGGTTGTTTAGTAATTTTTTATTTGGTTTTACGATGGTTGTGCAGTGCTTTTGTCTAGTTGCGGTGGTGTTTGCAGTTGGTGGTAGTGGTGCTAGCTGTAGCGGTGTTGGTGAGGTGATGGTGATGGTGATGGTGATGTTGGCAGTGCTGGTGATGTGGTGGTCACAAATTATGGCAATGGTAGGTGGTTGTGGTGGGGTGAGAAGGAGAGTATTTGACACCAATTATTTTGTTGATTGTGAACAATAAATTGATTAATTTGTGATCAATAAATAATATGTAACCGATTAAATATATAATTCGTGATCAATAAACAATGTGATATAAAAAATATGAAATTTTGACTAAAATTGAAAATCGTGATTCACAATTTGTTAATTTGTGAGCAATTAATTTAATAATTTGTGACCAAGAAATAATCGTGACTAATTAATTTGATAATTTGTGATCGTGAAATAAATTATGACTTATAAAATTTATGGTTTGTAACCGAAAAATAATACTGACCTATTAATTTTATAATCTATGACCGAGAAACAAGTTGTGATCTATAAAATTTATGATTTGTGATTATGACGTCCATAATTGTGATTAGTACGTAATTGTGGCAATCAATTGTATAACACTGTGAATTTAATATATTTAATTAATACAATATTTTTTAATTAAATATTTAATTAATAGAATTTAATTAAGATCTAATTTTTGAAATAATAAACCTATTTTTTAAATTTTGAAATTGTGTTTTACTATCACCTTATATATGTAATGTTTCTTGTATTCAATTGGAATTTTGTAAATTTTTATGGACTTTTTATAGATGTGTATGGAATTAATGGAAGTTTTTCGTAAAGTTATATATACTTTCATTTTAAATTTTTTATGAACTTTTGCAAAATTCAAAATATTTTTGAAAACTTTTATTCAAAATAGAATTCACATGGATCTAGAAAACAGTGTGAAATTTTGACATACGAAATTGTGGTTCCCACAATTCTCTTTCCCCTCCCCATATAATATTTTTTTTAAAAGAATAAAAATTTAACTAACCTTAATTAAAAAAAATAAATAATTACATCATTCTTTCAGAAAAAATTAATATGCAGTATTATCTATATGACATATATATATATAAAGAATAAACAAGAAATCAATATATTTAAATTTAATTATAAGTTTCATTTTTATATGAAATTTTATAATTTTAGTTACAAATGTATTTTTTTTTTCATTAAAATGGATTAAAAAAGAAATAAAAGTTTTAAGAATCTTTAGTTACAATTTATTTTTTTTTCATAGAAAACAGAGATTAAAAAAAAAAAAA
>CAIGRT010069163.1:0-14174 GCA_903798405.1 Fraxinus platypoda | reverse complement strand
CTTTTTTCTTGTAGTGATGGTACAACCGTGCAATTGTTTAATTGTTGCGCTCTGCATGTTCACCCCATCCATGCACGCAAATAGTTGGTCATTGACTTTAATTGGGGTGGCAAAGGAACCGTACCGTTTGTGGGCTTAGCTCAAATCGATGCAGTTCATGGATGGCTCGTATTTACTTTGAAATGAATCATGAACCGATTAAGCTCACTTTTTTTCACGAATTTGTTCGATATATTATCACTCCTAACTAAAATCAAGATGATTAATTATTATCACAAAACAACTTTTACCATCTGCAATAACATAATAAAATTATCTGTCATAAGTAACTATGAGCTCATAAGCAAAAAAAAAAAAAAAATATGCGGTAAGCAATCCGTGGTAGCTTGAAACATTTTTTTCTTTTTCTCGTTGAGAGATGATAAGATGTGTTGTTAGATTTGCTCAAAGAGAAAAATAATAAAAATTTAAATTTTGAAGAAAAGTTAAAAAATGTAAAAATTGTGGGGACAATGGCCCCCA
Source organism: Fraxinus platypoda (assembly GCA_903798405.1). Taxonomy (NCBI): domain Eukaryota; kingdom Viridiplantae; phylum Streptophyta; class Magnoliopsida; order Lamiales; family Oleaceae; genus Fraxinus; species Fraxinus platypoda. Next base: position 13,652 of record CAIGRT010069163.1, on the reverse strand, counting down.
TCACACCAGGTGGTTTGTCATTGGCCGTAGCAGTACTCTATAATAGCCAAAAGTTAATCTCCTTGAACTATGATTTTATGATTTGATGATTCAGTATTTTCATTTTTTTGGAAATACATTTTTCTCTTTTTTTTATTTTTATCCACACATTCTTCAATAAAATAATATTACATACAAATTCAAAACTTTTTTTTTTAACCACACTTTCTCTATCAATCTAATATTCCAAAATGTATTTTATACAAAAAATGGGGCTCAAACAAGTCCTTAAAAGCTATATACTTTATAATAATAACTATGCAATATTATTGTAAGACTACAATATTTGGTAGTCACAAAGTAATTTTCTCTTCCTTTATTTGAAAAAATATTAAGAATGAAAACAATTAATTCTTCATGAGATACAGAAATCTGATGCCAACCAAAATGTGCATAATTGAACGCAGAGAGTACAAAAAACATCTCAGTAAGAGAATGCAACTTTTCCGGACTCGTGATTACAGAATGAGATGTGATTTTATCCGAGGCAACAACTGTACCAAAATTCATGGCATGTGGTATACAATCTACCAAGAGTCTACATGAAAGGCATATGAGCGGAAGAACATCGAGTAATTATTTTGAAAAGAGTCTCGTAATGTTCTTGATTCACCTATATATAGTTAGCTGGCATTCTACTTTGAGAAGTCCTAAATTGGCATTCGAGCAAAGATGTTGCTTGCTGCTGTCGGAAGAATTTTAATTTGGAGATTAGTTTTCATACCGTTTGCCAACTGAGTTTAAGGAAGGGGTGCCATGATCCTCAGTTGCAGAAGGGTTTTTCGGGAGAATTTCAGCATTCGATCATGATGAGTATTAGAAAGGATATTGAGTCTAACTCAACCGGCTTGTTAAGGGAGGATTGCCCTCACCTTATTAAGTGGATCGTGTAAATATCACCAGCTAATGTGGGACTCTAATACATCCCCTCACACACAACGTGGACCATGCCAAACAACCTTGAACAAATCGATATTGGGCGCACTCAATATTGCAAAACTGGGCATGCTCTGATAGCATATTAGAAAGGATATTGAGCCTAACTCGGCTTAACACAACCGACTTGTTAGGGGAGGATTGTCCTCATCTTATTAAATGGATCGTGTAAATATCACCAGCCAATGGGGGACTCTAATATGAGTAATTTTTCATGACTTCCAGCATTAACATCAAGAACCATGTAGGGATCTGAGACTCCTACAACCTCTTCGGACAGTGAAGATTCAACAGGTGCTCGATTCTTTATTTCTATAGCAGCAGCTTCCATTCGTGCTTCAGGTGGTGGATTCTTCATTTCTGTAGTAGTGGCAACTTCCATCTGGACTTCAGGTACTCTCTTCTCGTCGTGAATACCACATCTGATCTGTTTGCCTGACATCGTTCATGTAATGCTCTTCATGTCTTTTGCTGTGCTGTGATTGTCATTCTGCTTATTTCTGTCACTCTGTCACTTACATTTTCCTATTGGAATTATTGTCAACGACTCAACGGTATTCTTGGCGATTAATGGTTTGTTCATTTAAAAAGAAATTCTGTCTGCCTGATGGCATATAACTTGAAATTGGCATTGGATGGTAAACAGTGGCATCATGTTCAATTCCCACGTAAGTCGGCTCAATGCATGAGCACCAACATTCTGTACTTGGCATTTCAACTTTAGCTGCTTCCTCAAAGAAAATTTCTCCATCCGCTGCTCATCTTGTCCATTTTCCCTAGAAAGCCATGTGTGCAAATCATATATGTCATCCAGCATTTCAAGCCCACATGTTCTAACCAAAGCCGTAAGCTCATATCTGCAGGTATCCAAACAGGCTGCGCCAAAAATTACTCACAAGAATAGAGTAAATTCCCGTCATTTTTTCATGAAATATCTTCAAATCTTCCAACCTGATGCAAGATCGTGTAGCGTCCAAGAATCAAGAAGCAAGCAGAAGTTGTTACGTTCTCTCACTGTCATAGTAAGAAACGGAACATAATTTATACACTCAAGAGCTGTTCATTCACAAAAGTCAGAAAAACACAAAACAGCACACACGACCAGAAAGTGAGCAGCTAATAGAACTACAGAGGACTAGAATGAAGACAAACATGAGTGCAAGGGAAAGGTGGGGTGAAGTACCCATATAAATTTGACGAGTTCAAAGTTCAAACTTGAGAAACTCAACAAAACTGAAGACACGCCGATAGTCCTATGAGACAGAGAAGACTTACTTATTTCACTGTAATTTCATACTATAATAAGAAAATAATGGGTTTTGAAATGCTTCTTCTTACTCAACATATAGCTATATGTTCAAAAACTCGATTCCCCATGTTCAAGTTAAACACAGAACAACGTTATATTACAAAGAAAAATTTGACTCATTTTCCCATTTTTTCAGGCATTCAGAGGAGATGACAAATCAAGAGCTACAATTCCTTAACCAGTGTACTCTATAGGATCCACTTGGTACGTCGTTGATGTCTGCTGTGAATCACCATTGTTCTGAATTCAGCAAACATTATATATCAATTTTGATTGAATTAGATTACAACATTAATGCAATCTCACTAGATATATTACTCATTTATTAGACTACCATATTAATTATAGTTTTTTTCTTCTGGTAATTGTTACTAATGGATAATTTGCAAAGAAAAAGATCTCTAGAGATCCTTTGATTCCAATTTTATATCAATTCAAATACAAAAAGTATACTTCTTCATTGAGAAATTAATGCAATTTTCTTCATTTGAATATATAAGGATTAAAGAGGGATTTAAAAAAACAGAAGAATTTATCAGGGAACGGAGAAAATGAAAATTGAAAAGAACATAAACTAACTGTGTGATGCTCTCATGGCATTTTAACATGCGGCATTAGATAGGACCAGACAATAATAAAAAATAAGATTGTAAGTTTTTTTCTTTGAAATTTTCCGATCCAACTTAGCAAACATGCTTTCATGTTTTAGTCGCCCTTACCTTCCCCTTCCACCTTCTTTCCAACTAAACTGATCAAATGGGATGTCAATCCATGAGGTAACTAGAACTAATCCTGTTTAAGTTTAGTCCAATTTAAACTAATCATGCTTGCTTTATTTTGGTCCATTTTTTCTAATCTCAAATTTAAAAAAGATCGTACCAGATGAACCAAGAACCAACCTGTTCAATTATGAAACCAACTTTTGACCCATTCGATTTGATTCTTGCTAAAGCTGGATTCAACCAATCCACTACTAATATCCTGGAATTTATACTTGAAATGTAAAATGTCAACTCAAAAATTTCTAACAGCTAACCTCTCGACCCACTTAAGGATCCCAAAAGGTGATATATTCTTAAGTTTATGATGTGGAAATGTTAGAGAAGAAAGAACATCTTAGAAAATTGCAAGCTGCTGTTTGTTCTTTATTTTACGTGACTGGAGTTCCATTTGAGTTGAGCATTGAATAGAGATTTTTACTCGTTTCTAGTGCAATAATTTACCAAAAAGGTTACTCATTATTACAATCGAAAACTATGAATTATTTGATAAGCTATATCGAGAAATGAGTAAATGGAAAGTACTACTACTACAAGAAAGCTAGTGGTGCAAGTAGCTAGGCCTTAGGCTTATTTAAATGAATATTCCAGTTGGGCTAGTCACACAACTTGAAAGAGACAATTGCAGAAGATCTTGGAGCTGGTCTTGGAGTTAGCAGGAAATAGATCGGGAAGTTTAGTGGAGTTGGTTAGATAGCATCTGATTGTAACTCACTCCGTATTGTCTATAGTGGAGGTGATTAGTCTCGGAGTTTTTACTCAGTTGGGGTTTCTCCGTCATCATATCGGTGTTTATTATTATTTTCCTTATTACTGTGGTATTCAAACATAGGAGAATTGGACTTGTATGCTTAATCATCTAGAAACAATTAAAAGTGACTTTTATTGCCTTTGATTGATTAATTCCGCACGTAGGGTCAAAACTTAAAAGGGATAAGGAACAACCAACTTAAAAATCGTTAAATTGGTAATCCGTGAACTGTTAAGTGGTATCCAATGTGACACCCAATTTTTCATCATCAAAGTTCATGGTTTATTTGTACTAAATGTTTACCTAAACAATAAACTAAGTAAGGTCTATGTGAACGTTAAAAAGTATTTAATGATTGCTAATTGTTCCGGAATTGACAACCAAGTACAAAAGAAAAAAGGACAATAAAAAGTAAATATCCAGGCCTCAAGAGTGAAGATATAATGGACACGTAGTAGCTAGACACGAAAAATACCAAACTAATGGAGGTTTTGATTATTACATGGCGAAGTCGTGTAGAAGTAGCTCATCTTTCAAACCCTCAATTAGGTTCACATTCTGAGCAGATTTTAGCTTGAAGGCGTAATTTTGGACTATTGTTTACTTTATAGTTAAATCCATTTAGTCTCAAATCATATATATAATTATAAATTAAGATTTAAGAGGAAACTGGAACATGTGCTGAAGTGTTATAGCTCCATCAAATAAGTAAAGAGACAAACCTTATCTTGATCAGCCTGGGGACGACGCATGGAAATCTCCAACACCAGTGACGGAACAGCTTCTGTTTCCTCAGGTTTAGCCTCAGCATATTCTTCTTCAGGCTCATATGGCATCTCTTTATCGTCAAAGATATCCTCAGGCCTCAATTCTTTCTCTCTCCATGTCCGCAAGAAATATCTATATTAGGAGTAAATACATAAATGTAGCTTGTGAGCATATACAAAATGTGACAGTGGCATCAAAAAAACGTAAAGAAAGAATGAAGCTATTTGACATTGTATACTAACGTTTTCCTCACCTTCAATCTGATTCTGCACTGCATACCCAGCATATTTTACATCATCTGAGTCCCCAAAAACTTCATAGATTAAATTTTTGATGATAATCTTTCGTTTCATGGGGTGATCTACTACAAGGAGAAAAAGTTATCACAATTCTAAGGATCACGGGATCTCCTTCAAATAAACAGAATCACATTTAGAAACAAAGAATTAAGATAAGCAGGAGCTTAAACTTTTTTTAAGGTAAAAATTCATTAGTTCAAGATTTTTCTCCCTCATTCAATGCCTACTACCATAATTTTCCCATTTTTTTTATCCTTTCCAGCAACAAAAATAATAAACTATACATGGAAAAAATTTCTAAACAATAAAAACTGTTCTTGTGCGAGTGACAATCACAGTACAGAATACTCGCAGAATTGAAAGTGTAGCACTTCATGAGCTCTTTCATGTTCTATGCACTTGCGCTAAACTGCATTAATAACAAAAACTCAATCGTGTTTTCAGAATATCACATCACACAAATTATTTAAAAGGCGGGCTGTTCACTATAGTTATATATATATATATATATATTTTTTTTTTTATTTGTTTCTAAACCTATTCACAAGCATATTCGAAGTCCTTCAGAGAGCCCAAAGATCAGAACTCCCTTTATTGACGGGTGCATGCTGTCCTTCGGTTACTTAAGGAGAAATCAGCCGTTAAAAATTCAAATCATATTAGTGGTAAGTTTTGTAACCCTAACAAGGTCTTTATCTTTGTAATTTTTAGACGGACACTTATACAGGATATATTTTTCGTTTTAATGTTTGTGTCTCAAATTGTTTATACTTTGCAAAAGTAATAATAGACGCAAGAAAGAAGATGGAGTATGTAAAAAACATGAGTCAACAACCCAGAAAGCCTTAATCGGGAATAAAAAAGAAAAGAAAAGAAAAGAAATATTGTTGCAGTAGATTAAGCTAATTATAAAACCGAATTTTGACAGATTTGATTTGATTCTTGCTAAAACTGGATTGATCCAATCCACTACTGAAATGGTAATACCCTGTAATTTATATTCCCACCGGAGAATGTCGACTCCACAATTTGTGACAACTAACCTCTTGACCAACTTTAGAATCCCAAAAAGTGATATATTTTCTTAATTTTATGACATGCAAAAAAATAGAGAAGAAAGAACATTTTTCGAAAATTGCAAGCTATTGTTTATTCTTTATTTTACATAATTGGAGTTGCATTCAAGTTGATCCGTGAGTCAGATTTTTACATGATATCAACGCAACAATTTTCCAAAAGATCTTCTCACCATTACAATCAATACTGTAGATTAATTTACAAGCCATAGAGAGAAACGAGTAAATGAAAAATACAATTATCTTCAAGTATAAAATCTTCAAAATATTCTGAAACTAATTACTAAAAAATGTGGTAAACATCAATTGAACCCAACTTTGTACATGTTTTTTATCATTTAAATTCGTGGTTTTTTTACTTCAAAAATAACCCCCAAGTACGGTGTATGCATTAGTTAAAAAATATTTAACGACTGCATAACTATTCCTCAATTTACAACTAATTATAAATGAAGAAACAGCAATCGAAAGTAAGGGTTCGAGAATTCAGCAATGAATATGTGATCTACAGGTAATAGCTAGACATGAAAATTATCGAACTTAGTAGGTCTGAATCTTACCTAGCGAATTTGTGCAGAATCTTTGCCACTCAATAAGGTTCACATCCTGAGCAGATTTTTGAGATCATCACCAAATAATATTGTATATAAACAGAGAGAATTCACCAAAACTAATCATGCCAAAACAAAGAAAATGGAACAATTAGTTCAAATTGATATAGAAGACGTGTACCTTCGATAAAGGAGAAAATTTTCCTAATCCTCTCATACCAACAGCAGAGATTCCTCCAGCTATATCATTTTCTGCACCTTCATTTTTAATTACACTTTCCAAATGCACCTGATCAATTGTATCGAAACTAAACTTCCCTTCTGCAATTAGTAAATTGCCAAGCCTAAAAAATTCTTGTGTCATTTGGACAAACTCGACTGTAGATCTGATTTCTAATTGGTTTTGAAGTTGAAACCCTAACCCTAATTGTGCATCTTCCTTCCCAACAACCCCTCTTATTACACTATGGGACTCTTATGTTTGACTTTAGCAATAATGCTATGTAATCGAGCTGGTGCCAACCTGTATAGTACTACATGACATTAAATAATAAATTCAATTAAAATGTGGTACAAATGGACAACATTTAATTATACCTACTATATAATGCCACATTACTAGTCCAATTGGAATACATAGCATTACTCTTTTGTAGTAACTCTTTTGTTATTAAACTCTTAACATTTGTCCCTTTTTTATTATTTATTTATTTTTTTCATTTAAAACTGAAATCGTTCTTTCAACAATCTTTTAGAGTTTTACTGGTTAGTTAAAGATAATATCATCTACCAAGATGCTTCGAGTGGGAGTTAAATGCTAATTCTATTTCTATCCTGTATTAATTAATTACAATAACTTAAGCAAGTTCGGTAATCTATTTACGAAATTCTGCTTCTCCCCTCTATTTTTTCACAAAAAAAAAAATCTACTCTTGAAATACGTGAGCTAGACGAGAGGAGAAAGTACGTTTTAAGCAATCCGTGGTGATGATGACTTGTCTATGTTTTAGTGGATAGAATTCTTCTTTTGTAATTGACAATCACTGGACATTTGTAAAAGAGAAATGGGCCACTTTTCAAGAGATAATTACCTCCTACATATAATCCTAATTTGTCTCGACGTGCAAATTTTCATGAGAATGTTTACTTAAAGCTATCTCCTTTTCTTTACTATTGAACACACTTCTATTAGGTCAAACTCAGATCTCAGCCAACCATATTAAGTCGAGAAAAGTCGAAACTTCGATGCTCATGGAGACCTTTACTCCTTTATTAGAGCTCCAACCTTCTTAATATCGGTTTGGTATGGTTTTGGTTTATCAACTTAAATGAGAAATGAGATTTAGCTGTAGCTGTAGCATTACTAGTTAATAATCAAAAGTCAACCTAAACTTAAATTATGATTTTTGTTAATTCAGTACGTAAAAACATATACGTTGTGAAATGATCTACAAATCTATGCAATGTTATTGTCAATAGTATTGCTGCTACGTGCTTACATAACGTGTACAGTTAAACGTGGAAAGAAACAAAAAGCATCTCATCATGTATTTAACTAGAAGATAATGAACTTTTCTCGAGTTTTGATTAAAAGTGTGAGACGTGGTTCTATCCGAGGGCAACAACTGCACCAAAATCATGACTGAGGGATATATAATCTACCAATAAAAATCCACAAACTAGTTTGAACAGAGTTTCTTATAGTTCTTGACTCAATCTATATACAATTACGTGACATTCTGCTTTGAGGTTTCCTAAAATGGAATTCGAGTAAATATGCTGACACCTTTTCTGGCTGCAAAACTTTTGCTTCCTGCTGCCTTAAGAATTTTAATCCGAAGATAAGTTTTCATACCTTTCTCTACCTTAGTTTAAGGAAGGGGTGTCGTGAATCTTAGTTGCAGAAGAGTTTTCAGGGAGGATTTCAGCATTGGAGAATGAAGCGTAATTTGTGCCATGACTTCCCGCGTCAATCTCAGGTACCATGAAGGGATCTGAGACCCAACAACCTCTTCGGACGATGAAGTTTCTACAGGTGCAGGATTCTTCATTTCTGCTGAAGCAGCTTCTATCTGGATTTGAGGTACTCATTTCTTGATGCAAATAACATCTGTTTGCATGACTTCGTTTATGTAATGCTCCGCATGTATTGCGCTTTCTTAAACTGTGCCGAATCTTACCTGGCGAATTTGTGCAGAATCTTCTTGACACTCAATAAGGTTCACATCCTGATCAGATTTGTGAGATCATCACCAAATAATATTGCATAAAGACAGAAAGAATTCACCAAAACTAATCATACCATTACAAAGAAAATGGAACAATCAGTTTTTTTTTTTAATTAAAGGGGGGCAGCATCTCCAGAATTTTATTAATATACCCTCACTTGGAGCGAAGGAAAACCGTGGTACATGTGAAAACAATTAAAGCAGTAAATAAGGAAGTACTACTTCACTTACAATGAAAACAATAAATAAGGGATGAATGGAAATCTGTAAAAGAGAAAGTACTACTTCCCTTACAATAATTCCAATTATGAGAAGCGAAAAGAAGGCAAATTACATTTATCTAAACGGACGCAACCAATTATATGAATCGGGAAGCTATAGATAGATTCTAAGAAATCAGAATGACATTGAGCAAGGGCGCCATATTAATTCATCTATACCACTACGAAGTGTAACTTGGGAACGAGTTATATCCTCTACTAAAGGGAAGCCACCCAAATAAAAAAGTTTATCCAGGTNCGAAGTGTAACTTGGGAACGAGTTATATCCTCTACTAAAGGGAAGCCACCCAAATAAAAAAGTTTATCCAGGTTCCATTTGCAAATGCAGCAACTGATCAATTGTATCAAAGTAGAACTTCCCTTCTGCAATTCGTAAATTGCCAAGCCTAAACAATTCTTGGGTCTGAATCTGATTTCTTATTGGTTTTGATGTTGAAACTCTAATCCTAATTCTGCATCTTCCTTCCCCAACAGCCCTCTTATTCCACTATGGGACTCTTATGTTTAACCATTCTTGAATTTGCTATGAAACCCAATTGGTGCTAGTATGAAGGCATACTTGTGTACTATAGTTTACTTTACTGTTAACTTCATTTAGTCTCAATCTTATAATCAAGAAATTCCCCTTCCCCTCCCCCCCTTTTTTTAACACCATATTCCCAATCTATGGAAACAATGGAGATCAAAATACAACCAATCCAGTTACAAACCCCTGTGATTAAAGTAGCAAGAGAGACGAGTTGATTAACTACCTTATTCCCAACACCAGGAATAAAATGACAAGTGACGCCAACCATTACTTTTACTAAGCATTAACCCCTATTTGGTTTAGGCGTTAAACTAAAAAAGTTGATAAAATCTAAGTGCAAAATCAATATTTAACCTTAGCCAAACATTTCATGAAACTCACAACTTTTCAACCACGCATCAACTTTTATATAAATCTACTGAAATTATGTTTTTGGCAAAACCAACAAGGGCTTAACATATTTCGATATGAAAGTAAACGTTTGTTCGATGAAATAAGTGACCTACACAAGATGAAAGCATATGTGGTAAGCTATCATGGTGATGACTTGACTATGTTTTAGTGGATAGAATTCTTCTTTTGTAATTAAAGGAGAAATAGGACACTTTTCAAGTGAAATAGTCACTTTCAATAGTAATATTGCTCAGCTTTTATTCTTTCTTCTGTACAACCTGGTGCCCGTACACATACTTGTGATTCACATCTTTCGTTCATCCCACATCCAAATATATAAGTTGACTAATATGACCGTTGGAGTGCCGCCTTATCCCACCACCGAAGAAGGCCATGTATGCATAGACGTGAGTGGAGCCGGGATCTATTGGCCATGTCATTGGTAAAAAAATCAAGGTCAAAACAGCCTTTTTCCATTGATGGTAGTAAGAAAGCTGCATATTAAAATCCAAAGATTTTTATATGACCCAGCAAACTCTGCTATGTTTTGCCACTGGATAAGTTTCAAATTTGGTAGAAGTTACCCTTAATTAGGAAAAATTTGATATCTATTTATCTTCTGGAAAATTTTGGATGTCATTTTCTATTTGAGACGGGAACTGTGACTGTATTTTGATTGCCAATGGAACTTTATGTGAGAATTTGTATAAACTTATATTGAATGATGCTCTTCTTGTTGCTATTTCTTCTTTTAATATTATTGTAGGTTCCAAACGTCATAGATCAAATATTTTGTCATATAGCATAAATGTTTGGAGTCATGTTTTCAATGAAAGAAAGGAAAGATAGTAAAAGATGAAATCTTAGGGGTCGTTCTCTTTGTGTTTCAGTTTTTAGTTTTGAATTCATTTTGAATTTTGCATTTTAAGTGTCCATTTTAAAATTGTTGAAAATGTGTTCTTTTGGCATTTTGAAAAATTATATTGAAAACATCCAAAACGCGTTTTGGAAATTTTGGCTTCATTATAACTGAAAATACCCAATTTATCATTTTTAGTTTTCTTTGTAAAATTTTAACTTATTTTCAAAAACGTGTTTTTGAAAATAGGAAAAAGAACTGTTTTGAAAAATCGAAAACAGAAAACGGCAGGCCCTTAAGTTTTCATATGTTAGTACATGTATTGATTGTACAAAAAGAAATTGACCGCCTAAAATTAGAAAATGTAAAATTGACAAATGTATAGTATTAATCCATACTTTTATTTTTACTCCGCATTTCACAAATGTATAGAGTTAATCCATACTTCTATTTTTACTCCGCATTCTATACATATTTTATTACTTTTATGGATGATTTCTCTTGTTATGGTCATGTTGTGCTTTTTTTGTACCTTTGAAATTCTTAAATCTAAAGTTGAGCTTTAAAAGCAAACCAAATCTAGACAGACAGACAAATGTGGTTAATACTATAGTAGATAGTAGTCGTAATCTTAGTCCATCTGTAAGATATCAACATGAATTTGGATATACCATCTGTAGAAGCTTGGTGCAATGTATGAGGGTGAAGTATTAACACAACTATATACATCTTAAATTTAGGTGCCTATCTCCTGATAATAAAAGCACACAGAAAAGTGATAACAACATAATGCACCTATTCCTATCAACTTCAGATAAAACACAGTCACAGTTCATCAGAGATATCGCCTTTTTATTAATTATCAATGTTAGGAAGTGCAATGAGAATGCTTGATAAAAGTCACGGCAGCCAATTTCCAACTATTAGGTGGCTCTAGAGAACGCTCAAAAGGAAGCATATGCAAAATGAGCATAAAAGCAATCCCTGATCAGAATGTGCCATTCAGCTTGAAGCTTGAAGAAATAAATTTAGCAAAACTGACAAAGAAAGTCCTAACCAGGCGAAGTGGATAAACCCCAATACATTCAAGGCTACTCTTCCAGCAATTCCAGCTTTGTCTCTAGGTCGATGAAACTTGCATGTATGTCCAAACATGCAGGTTCCAGTTTTCAAGTAATACTGAAGAAGATATCAAAATGTTATATTGAATGAATTAACAAGAAACTAATTACGAAGAAGTCACACTAGATTTAATCAAGTTTTCTGTGGTGATTTTTTTACAAATAACATTTTCTTCAAAAAAATCGTTGTCTTTAAAGTATTGTCTTTTAACAGGTTTCTTGTAGTGATTGTTTATTCTAAATTATACATAATTGGAGTTGCATCCAAGTCGACCCGTGAGTAGCGACTCCAACGCAAAATTTTTCCAGACGAGCTTCCCATTATTACAATACAATACTCTAAATTAATTTATAAGTCACAAAGAGAACGAGTAAATAAAAAATAATATTATCTCCAAGTTGAAAATCTTCAAAATATTCATTACTAAAAAATGTGGTGATTACATAACTTTGTGCATGTTTTCTATCATCAAAATTCAAGGCTTATTTCTATGTTTCCAAATGTTTACCTAAAACATAACCCAAGTACGGTCTGTGCATCAGTTATAAATATTTAATGATTGCATAATTATTCCTACGTTGACTACCTAGTATAAAAGAAGAAAGGACAACAAAAAGTAAGGATTCAGGCATTCAACACTGAAGATATGATCTACAAGTACCAGCTAGATATGAAAATTACCAAACTTACAGGTTCTAAATCTTATGAATCTTCTTGCCACTCAATAAGGTTTACATCCTAAGCAAATATTTGAGAGCATCACTTAATAATATTTCATAGAAACAGAAAGAATTTGCCAAAACTAATCGTGCCAATTCAAAGAAAATGGAACAATTTGAATAAATTGATATACAAGACGTGTACCTTCGAAAAAGGAGAAACATTTCCTTAACCTCTCATACCAACAACTGATATTCTTCCTGCTATATCATTTTCAGCACCTTCATTTTTCATTACACTTTCCAAATGCAGCACCTGATCAATTGCATCAAAACAAAACTTCCCTTTTTCAATTAGTAAATTGCCAAGACTAAAGAGTTCTTGTGTCATTTGGACAAACTGAATTGTAAATCTGATTTCTTATAGGTTTTGAAGTTGAAACCCTAAACCTAATTCTGCATCTTCCTTCCCCAAGAGGCCCCTCTTATTATAGTATTCGATTCTGATGTATGAATTTGAAGTAAAATAATGCTATGTAACCCAATTGGTGCTCGCCTATATACCACTACATAACATTAATTGATCAATTTAATTAAATATCATACAGTTGGACCACAATTAATTTGTAGTGTCGCACGACTAGTGCAGTTGGACTACATAGCATTATTCTTTGTAGTAACTCTTTCGGTTACTAAATTCTAAACCTTTGTCCCTTTCTCTCCTTTTAGTATTTATTTATTTTTTAATTTAAAAATAAAATCTTGCTTTTAACAATTTTTTACTCGCTAATTAAAGGTAAGATAAAATCGTCTACTGAGAAGCTTCAAGTGCGAAAAGGCTAATTCTATTTATATCTGTTATTAATTAGTTATGATAACTAAAGCCAATATCAAATCTAAATGATTTTGGAATCACGACCAGATGTAAAATTGACAACTGCGTTTAGCTTGAAGGCAAAATTTTGGACTATCGTTTACTTTGTAGTTAACTCGATTCACCCTCAAAACATATAATCTATTAAGAAACTTTTCTTCCCCCTCCCCTCCCCTCCCTTCTTTTTTTTTTTTTTTTT
>CAIGRT010069064.1:0-16720 GCA_903798405.1 Fraxinus platypoda | reverse complement strand
AAGAACTGCCGTTTGTAACTGTTGCCATCACGCTCCTCATTTAACTGCTTGCCACCGATATTCTTGGATCGTGGAGTGTGATAATATTGCTTAGTAACCGCTTCAATAACCGTTGCTTTAGATAATTAACAAAACGCTATCTTCGCTCAGATCTTGGGCATCTCGAAGGCTTGGGCGAGAATGAGACTGTCGCTCTGGACGATCATGAGATACTTCATTCGCTCAGATCCTGGGCGTCCTGCAAGCTTGGGCGATGGTGGTTCTCCGTTNGCTTTAGATAATTAACAAAACGCTATCTTCGCTCAGATCTTGGGCATCTCGAAGGCTTGGGCGAGAATGAGACTGTCGCTCTGGACGATCATGAGATACTTCATTCGCTCAGATCCTGGGCGTCCTGCAAGCTTGGGCGATGGTGGTTCTCCGTTTGTGGGCCTCCATCATATTTTACAATGGTCTTATTTGGGCTTATCTCTTGAATTTCCTTACTGGTTTCCATTTTCTGAGCCATCTTAATTGGGCCTCGTTTTTTGTATGTCAACAAGGCCCCAATTTCATTTGTATTTTGGCCATTTCTACTGTATCATTTGAATCAAAATTCTATATGATCCTAGAGTTTTTTTAAAGGAAAATATACTTAAATATTGGCACCAAGTTAAATATTGGAAAAAAAAAAGTGAAAGAAAATTAATATAGGCACCAAGTTAATTAATTAGGGAAATTCCATTTTGAACTAGTTGAAAATTTTGGTGTTTGTGGAATCAGTCCTGCAGGTCCTTTTTTGGTCCATGCAACTTAAAATTATAAAATTGATGCAAATAAAGTAAATAAATTTTATAGGGAATTCATCATATCATATTCATCTCACCATTTAAATATTGCAATGGACTTGGAAAATAGTTAAAGAGTTCAAGTCTTGCAAGTAAAATATACTTGCAAGAATTTTTGTAAATGACAATCCAACTTGCACACAATAGACTTTTGTTAAGTGAGATTACACTTTCCTTTTTGTGTAATAGATTACATATTAGAGACAACCCTCTTCTTCCTCAAATTCACTCCCAACAACTATTTAGCTCAATCATGCATGAAAAGTAGTGAAAGAGAAAAACTAAAACTTAAAAGAGGAACTTGTTTATTTTCCCAAAAGTTATAGCTAAAATTCTCTGACTTGTGTTCATCTTATAATAGAGGTTAAAGAATAAAATTACTAGAGAAGAAACGGTTATTCACATTTTCGCAATACGAAGATTCACCGGACCATTCGATCAATGGGTAAGAGAGGCCAAAGAGTATGAGAAGTTGTGGAAACATGAGGGCTAATTGATTTTTCCATTAGGAAAGCTAAAGCTTAGATTTTTTTTAGTAACGGTAGATGAATACCTTTAAGACAAATAATTGTAGACAAAACAAGATGAAAGGACAAAATGATCAAAGCAACTTCATATTTCTATAACCCACCAAGGAAAAAGTAAAACATTATCAAGCAACAAACGTCAAAAGGAGGTAATAGGACAGTAAGGTCGTTGTCATCTTTGTGGAAAACCCTACTCGCAAAAGACCTACCAAGGATTGAAAGTGACTGTCACTGATACATAAAAGATGTGTGAAAACAATCTCATCGGTCCTATAGTGGGAGACGTGATGGACTGTATAGAGTCCTTAATTCTTCGGTATTAATCTTAGGTCACTTTAGTAAATAAATATCCATTTTTTGCTTGAGGTTTAGCTCCTTTTTGGTTCAGATAAAAATCATATTTGGATTTTGACGGAGTGTGTTGTTGAAAAGTTGGATTCCATAAAAAAATTAATTATTAACTTTGACTTAGATTTTAATGAAACATTTTTAGTTGAATCAAATGAGGGCGTATTATTTGGAATTGAGATTAGGGTTTACCACTAACTAATAGTACTTCCATGTTTATAATCCTTTTATTCTAGAGGTAACATTAGCATGCTCATCTCCTGTTTTTCTTTTGGGGTATCAATAAAATTATTCCACAAACTTCTAATGTTAGAATTAGAGTATGACCCGAATGTCCCCATTTTTGGGGGTTGAAAATTTTTAGAATAGTGATTGATGGGAGAATGTGTGGTTGAAAAATTTTAGATTTGTGTGTAATATTATTTTATTTGATGAATGTGTGGTTGAAATGAAGAGAGAAAAAAATTAATGTAATAGAATTTAATTTAATGGGGCTCAAACGAGGGCATAATTTGAAGATGATTGAATTAAGGACGACATTTAGAGGAATTATATTTGTTGGAATGCTTTTGAAATCCTATTCGAAGTCTATTCGACAAATTCTAGTTGAAGTTCTATTCGAAAGTCCTATTGTGAGTTGAAACTCGTGTTAGACTTGAACAGATCAAGATATGGATAAAAGAGTGAAGAAAAAGCATCAAAGGGGCATTATCACCTGTGCTGGTTTTTCTCTCCTAATCTGTTTTCGATGCTAATTTTTGCATCCTATTTCAACTAAAACACCAAGATAAGGATTTGGACGTTCCCTATATATATTTAGCTCTTCATTATATTTTAGATTAAGTTAGACAAATCAAAAACACAAAATCATTGTAATTCTTTATCCATATTTTAGTGAAATCTCCATTCATCTACCAATTATTTTATTTGATGTTTTGTTAGGATTTGACATGACTTTGAATCGGGAGGAGAAAAAACGTAGGGTCGGAAGGCCCTATCACAAATTCATCTTCATCTGTCGCTGCATTGTGGTTAAAATTGGAGCAATGCGCATGATGAGAGCTTACTACCAAACTACAATTGAAGTAGCGCCTTTACTCTCATCGTATGACATAAGGTACATCTTTTGAAAATCACCTAACTATGTCTAAGGAAATGATCGTTGATCTGAAAACCTTGAAGGTTAAATATGATAAAGAATATTTGGGTTTGATTCTGCTGTGTTCGTTGCCGCTTCATATATGTCGTTTAGAAACACAATTTTATATAGTCGTGATACTTTCACTATCGAAGAAGTTTATGTTACTGTATATTCGAAGAAAAAAATGAAGCATCTCGTTGGAACTGAGGCTCATGGAGACGGCTTTATTGTTGATGGTGGTTCTGGAAGGGACAAATTAAGGCCTCACTTCACAAATAAAATTTGTAATTATTGTAAGAGGAAGAGACACTTGGTTAGTGATTGCTATAAGTTGCAGAATATAGAAAAATTACCTGCAGCTAATTAAAAGGGAAAGCAATTAGATACTTCGGGTAAAGCCAGTGTTGGAGAAATGTTTCACAATGATGGATATCTTTTGGTGATTTCTGACGACGATTCCAAACCTGAAGGGGATTGGATTCTTAATACGGCTTGCACTTTTTATATGTGTCATGATCGGAATTCGTTTACAACATATGAAAATGTTTCCAAATGTGTTGTGATTGGTAATAATACACCTTATTAGATAGTTGATATAGGAAGGGTCAGAATTAAGTTGATTGATGAAAGTGTCAAAACACTTAATGTATTGCAGCATGTTCCTGATTTGAAGAAAAATATTATTTCATTAAATACTCTTTGACTTGAAATGGTACAAATTCATTCTTGAATGTGGAGTCGTGAAAGTTTGTAGAGGTCCTCATATTGTGTTGAGGGACGGAAAGAGTCCCAATTTATATTCTTGCAAGGTTCTATAGAAACTTTGGTGGATCCGCATAGTTTAAGGACTTAGGTGGATTTTGAGATTGGTTAAATACCGTCGAAGTTTCGTTTGGGGTCTACTTTGATGAATACGTTTAAATCAAGTTCGAAAGTTATGGATAATTCCACGTTGCCACCATTACCATGGTGTCATTGTATTCAATTTCTAGAACCAAACCCATTTTTGAAAATATGCCTCCACATAGGTACAAAGATGTTGGTTTAGTTAATTCTACTTCATTCGTGGTTAAAGGTGGTGATTTTAGCAAAGATCCTTCAATTGAATCATTTAAAGGTGATTCTGTTATAGGGATTATTTCCGCCTTGTTTGGTGATTGTTAATCACGTTTGATCTTGTTGCTCGTGAGTCGAGCATCTTTGGTTGTCTAATGGTGTTCTTGGATTTTTGATTACTCAGGTTTTTTGAGTTTGAACCTAATTGGATTATGTGGTACAGGTGGAGAATATTTTCAAGTTGGAAATTTTGATGGAGAAGTTCATTTGTGTTTTTTTGTTGAAGAGTTAAAGTTCATTCCTTGTAGTGGAGTTTGTCTCCAGATGAAGAATCTTTAAAATTTACTTATTGCAGTGGAATTTCTGTCAACGTGGAGTTTGTTAAAATTAGAGTATGACTTGAATTCTATTTGAAGATGATTGTGAATTCTAATTAAGGTCGACATTTAGGGTTTGTTTGATTAGTTTAAATTCCATGGAAAATGTCACATCTGAGAAATTCGATTTCTATTTTGACTGTTTGATACGAAAGTGGAAATGAAATTCAAATTCTAAGGTACAACCACTTTAAGCTTGTTTTTTGCCAATTTCATGGAAAATGCATTTCTATGGGGTACTTGAATTTTTATTTTTCAATTTACATGGAAATGGAAAGTCTTTCCACCTTTGCCAATCAAACGGACCCTAAGAGGAATTCTATTTGTTAGAATGACAAATTCTAGTTAAAGTTCTATTTGGAAGTTGGGAGTTGGAATTTGTGATAGACTTGAAGAGATCAAGATATGGACAAAAGAATGAAGAAAAGCATCAAAGGGGCATTATTTCCGAGACCTGGCGCCATGGGCGCCACCTGTGCTGTTTTTCCTCTCCTAATCCATTTTCGATGTTGATTTTTGCATTCTACTTCAACTGCAACACCAAGACAAGGATTTGGACGTTCCCTATTTGTTCTCTATATATATTTAGCTCTTTATTGTATTTTAGATTAAGTTAGACAAATCAAAAATACAAAATCATTATAATTCTTTGTCCATATTTTAGTGAAATCTCCATTCATCGGCCATTATTTTATTCTTGAGTTTGTGATCAATTATTTCATATTATGTCATATTATTTTCTCGCTTATAATCACAACAAATTGGTATCGAAATTATCCGATATTTTCTTCATTGTTTATAACATATAATATGAGTCACGTAGATGTTGCTTGTCTGCATATTTGCATACTAGCACATTGAACCGAGCCAGCACATAAGAGGAAATCAAGGCTTTTGCTCACGAGAAATCTTCAATCTGTTTACACTTGTTTGGAAGGGACTTTAATACCGTATTCACTACTGAACTCACAAGGTTCTTATATATAAGTGCCATAATGTGTTCTTCTCCAGCTGCAAAACAACTGAAAGAGAGAGGAGAGATGGCTAGGAACCGGAGAACTTTGTTTTTCATTATCTTCAGATATGCTGATTGGCTTGACATTTTGCTTGTGTTGATGGGAACATTTGGAGCCATTGGAGATGGCTTGTTACCAAACTGTTTACTGGTTTATGTTAGCAAACTTTTCAATAGCTTGGGAGGATATAATTCAAAGCAAAATCAAGAAAATTTCATGAATGGAGTTGAAAAGGTCAGCCTTAAATCACAGATTCTCTCATATATTTAATTTTATATTTCTTGTTTCAATTCTTTGTTTTTTATCGTCTCTCATATTTGCTTTCTGGGATCCTTTTACAGTGCAGTTTATACTTTGTCTACATGGGACTAGCAGTCACTGCTGTTGCATTTATGGGTGAATTTCTTCTTGACTTTATTAGTTCTCATAATTTGCTTGCCGTTTAGGTATCATGGTTAGGCAAAAATGCCTTCACCAAATTAAGTAAAACCAAGTACCCATTTCACATGGCATTATAAACAAGTGTCTTACATATATGTTGGGAAAAGCATAAAATGCTTTGTAAAGATGTGTCTCCCCCTCCCTTTGTTCTAATTTTTTATATCAATGGACAGGGTAGAGATCAGTGAAGGTGAAAATCTGGTTCTTGCGCTAAATTAAACTTTAAAAAAATTAAGTTTGTAAAGGAAAGATGCATCTCGATTTTTCATTTTCTATGTATATCTAATGAAATGGTTAATTATTTTTTGAAAAAAAAAAAAAACACTGCAGAAGGCTACTGCTGGAGCAAAACAAGCGAGCGACAAGTTTTGAAGATTCGTTACAAGTATTTGGAAGCTGTTTTAAGGCAAGAGGTTGGGTTCTTTGATTCACAAGAAGCAACTACATCAGAAATCATTAATAGCATTTCAAAGGAAACTTGTCTCATACAAGAAGTTCTAAGTGAGAAGGTACATATATATTAGGAGATAATGACGAAATTATATGTTATAATATGAATTAAATATCACAAAACAAGAAGAACACAAAACATTTGGCATAGAAAAGGAGAATTAAATATAATGTGAAGAAAGAATACAAAAATATTGTGTTTACAATATTGTCTAACCTATTTAATTTGTAAAGAAGAGCCAGCTATATATAGGATACATATCAAAACCCTAATAATAGTCCTAAAGATGGAAAGAACATAAAAAAGTGTCAAAACGCAAAATGGATCGTGGGTGAGAAGTCACCGCCGCTCGAGCGCCACCCTGGCGGGAAGCTAGTGACGGAGGCGCTACTCGAGCAAATGGGCGCTAGCTCCCTGTTCTGCTTACTTGAGCGAGAGCATTGCACACAGCTAACGGGAATGTTGCTAAATAACCTCTTGGTCCATATTTTGACCTCTTCAAGACCAACTTCAACTAATCGACAAATACCCAGTGGAATTTGGGTCAAATTTTAACAATATATGTATAACTTTCTATTTCTTGATCTTTTCAAATATCCAATCCTAGGAATCTAAGAATTTTGCATATGAAAAATGAAAAAACCTGGAAAAATCTTGGCCCCTCTGACATTATTAAGTTATTATAGGTACCCAAATTCTTGATGAACCTGTCAGCATTCGTCTCAGGACTTGTATTTTCAGCCTATTTCTCATGGAGATTGTCTTTGGTGGCATTTCCAACAGTACTTCTCTTGATCATTCCAGGAATGATTTATGGAAAATACCTTCTTTATTTATCCAAAAAGAGCTTCAATGAATACAGCAAAGCAAATTCAATCGTAGAGCAGGCATTGAGCTCCATTAAAACTGTATATTCATTTACTGCTGAGAGAAGTATTCTTGAAAAATATTCGATAGTACTGGACCGGACTAAAATACTTGGAATGAAGCAAGGAATCGCAAAAGGTCTTGCTGTAGGAAGTACCGGACTTTCTTTTGCAATATGGGCTTTACTTGCTTGGTATGGAAGTCAACTGATCATGCACAAAGGAGAAAGTGGAGGAAAAATTTATGCAGCTGGACTTGCCTTTGTCATGGGTGGACTGTATGTTATATTCTCATCTCAAAATCTTCCATTCTTGCTAAGATTGATTTTCATTTTCTAACTAATAAATGGTTAATAAAATGCAGATCTCTTGGAGTGGCACTACCTGAAGTGAAATATTTTACAGAAGCTTCTGTTGCAGCCTCGAAAATGTTTCACAGAATAGACCGGATTCCAGAAATCGATGGAGAAGAGACGAAAGGACTTGTTCTTGGAAAAATAAGGGGAGAGCTTGAATTTGAGCATGTCCAATTCACATATCCTTCTCGACCTGATACTTTCGTGCTCAAAGATTTCGATCTTAAGATCGAAGCAGGAAAAACTGTGGCTCTTGTTGGTGCAAGTGGGAGTGGAAAATCTACTGCAATTGCATTGGTGCAACGGTTTTATGATGCAAATAGTGGAACAGTGCGCATTGATGGTGTAAATGTAAAGACATTACAGTTGAAATGGTTAAGACAACAAATGGGACTAGTAAGTCAAGAACATGCATTGTTTGGGACATCAGTGAAACAAAATATCATGTTTGGGAAATTGGAGGCCACCATGGATGAAGTTGTTGGGGCAGCAATGGCAGCAAATGCCCATAATTTCATTAGGCAGCTTCCAGAAGGGTACGAGACTAAGGTAAGTCGACAAACTTGGGGCCCGTTTGAGCCCCATTTTTAGTATAGAATGTATTTTTTAATAGTAGATTGACGGAGAATGTGTGGTTAAAAATGAAGGAAAAGTTTTTGAGTTACGTGTAATATTATTTTATTGAAGAATGTGTGGTTGAAAAGAAGGGGAAGAAAAATGTATTTTGAAAAAAATGGGAATCAAACAAGGGTTTGGTCTATTAACCTGTTCATAATGGCTTCTTTTGCTAATGAACTGAACATTAGCGACGAGACTGCACAAGGCCCCTGCAGAGGAAAAGCTTTATCCCAGCGAATAGAGGATCCTCAGCTTCGAATGAGACCTAACTCAGGACCACTCTCTCTGAAAAATGAAACTGTTAGAGGTTTACTGCATTTTCTTGACTAGAAATTTTCGAGATAAGAGTTTTGACAAACATGTATGGCTTTCAATAGGTTGGCGAACAAGGAGCACTTCTATCAGGTGGACAAAAGCAACGGATTGCAATTGCCAGAGCCATCATTAGAAATCCTGTCATTCTTCTCCTTGATGAAGCTACAAGTGCACTGGACTCTGAATCAGAGACACTTGTTCAGAATGCACTAGATCAAGCCTCCATGGGAAGAACAACTCTGGTATTTGTTTCTGTCTAGTATGTGAACCTCAAACATTACCTTCTCAAAATTATGACACATTTTAGTCGAATGACGATGACCTCAAGGTCTTGAAATGAGTCTATTTGTCAATATGAGAATAAAGACATGAACTAAAATTTCTAGTGAATTTATAAGCTTGAAGGGCTTTATTTTGTGACTCTAAATGTGCACTTCTCACACTGCTCTGTTGCTAAATTTGATCAGGTTATTGCACATAAGCTGTCAACAATAAAAAATGCAGATCTGATTGCAGTTGTAAGTGGTGGCAGCATTGTTGAAACTGGTACACACAATGATCTCATAGAAAGAAATGGCCACTATGCGAAACTGGCAAAGCTTCAGAGGCAATTCAGTTCTATAAATCAAGAACAAAATGCAGAAGCTCAAGTCTCATCATCAGCAAGAAGCAGCGCAGGAAGTAAAAGCACAGCAAAATCGAGCCCTTCTCTCTCCCTTTCACCCTTGCCAATTACTAACAATCCCCAACATGTATCCTACCCTTCACCGTCGTTTTCCAGGCTTCTATCCTTGAACTCGCCCGAATGGAAACAAGGTCTTATTGGTAGCCTGTCGGCTGTTGCTTTCGGTGCGATACAACCTGTTTATGCACTAACAATAGGTGGTATGATTTCAGCGTTCTTCTCACATAGTCATGAAGAAATGCGCACCCGGATTGAAAAATACGCTCTCATTTTCACTGTACTTTGTTTTGTCTCCATTACTGTAAATATCTGCCAACATTACAACTTTGCATACATGGGCGAGTGCCTGACAAGAAGAATCAGACTGAAGATGCTCGAGAAAATCTTGACCTTCGAAACAGCTTGGTTTGATGAAGAACAAAACTCAAGTGCAGTCTTGTGTTCTAGACTGAGCAACGAAGCATCAATGGTTAAGTCCCTTGTTGCTGATAGAGTTTCTCTCTTAATTCAGACAGCATCAGCCGTGATTATTTCAATGATAATGGGGCTAGTCATCGCCTGGAAACTTGCACTTGTCATGATAGCTGTCCAGCCACTCACAATTCTCTGTTTTTACACCCGAAAAGTTCTGATTTCCACCATGACTAGTAATTTTATCAAGAAACAGAATCAAAGCACTCAAATTGCTGCTGAGGCTGTGTACAACCACAGGATAGTGACTTCATTCGGGAGCATGGAAAACGTCCTTCAAATTTTCGATCAGGCTCAGGATGAGCCTAGAAAGGAGGCAAGAAAGAAATCTTGGCTAGCAGGAATTGGTATAGGGTCAGCTCAAGGTCTAACTTTCATGTGTTGGGCTTTGGATTTTTGGTATGGAGGAAAATTGGTTAACAATGGAGACATATCAGCTGGCGAAGTCTTTATGACTTTCTTCATTTTGGTGAGCACCGGAAAAGTTATTGCTGAAGCCGGGAGCATGACGTCTGATCTAGCCAAAGGATCAGCAGCAATTGCATCTATATTCACCATCATGGACAGACAATCATTAATCCCAGGTTCTTATATTGTAAGTACAAGTAAAATATTTTACCTTCTTTGATACATAATTGTCGTTTTCCTTGGCCTGGTTTAGTTCTGAGATCAATTTGTGTTGTGATTAGGCCGGCGATAGTGGAATAAAATTGGAAAAAATGACTGGTGGTATACAGATGAAAAGGGTCGACTTTGCATATCCCGGCAGACCTGAAATGCTGGTTCTACGCGATTTTTGCTTAGATGTAAAAGCAGGCACAAGCATTGGACTAGTT
Source organism: Fraxinus platypoda (assembly GCA_903798405.1). NCBI lineage: Eukaryota > Viridiplantae > Streptophyta > Magnoliopsida > Lamiales > Oleaceae > Fraxinus > Fraxinus platypoda. The sequence goes on along the minus strand of CAIGRT010069064.1, from coordinate 6,389 downwards.
GGAAAAAGTGGATGTGGAAAATCAACAGTAATTGCCTTGATTCAGAGATTCTATGACGTCGATCGTGGTTCAGTGAAAGTCGACAGTGTGGACGTAAGAACACTGGATATTAACTGGTACAGAAAACACACTGCACTCGTTAGCCAAGAACCAGTGATATACTCGGGCAGCATTCGTGAAAATGTAATGTTCGGGAAGTTTGATGCCTCAGAAACCGAGGTAGTAGAAGCTGCAAGAGCTGCCAATGCTCATGAATTTATCTCGTAAGTTCAAAACTCTACTCCATTAACACAGCACCATAAAAGAGATTTACTCCCACTACATTGAACTAAACATAAATTTCGACTTGTCCTTGATCAGGTCACTGAAAAATGGATACGACACAGAATGTGGAGAGAGAGGAGTGCAGTTATCGGGAGGTCAGAAACAACGAATCGCAATTGCTCGAGCAATAATTCGAAAACCGAACATACTATTACTAGATGAAGCAACCAGTGCACTTGATGTTCAATCAGAACAACTTGTGCAGGAAGAATTAGACAATATCATGGTGGGAAGAACAACAGTTGTAGTTGCACACAGGCTTAACACAGTTAAGAATTTAGACTCCATTGCAGTTGTTATGGATGGGAAGGTGATTGAATGTGGAAATTATAGCCAGCTGAAGAACAAGAGGGGTGCCTTCTTTAATCTTGCCAAGTTTCAGGCTACATAGTCTCGATAGAGTTACAAACTAATCCTACTACTCGCATAACCAGTATGTTGGATTAAATATTAGTTGACAATATTAGGAAAAAGCTAAAAGACCGTCCATTATATAGTCTAGTACTTAATCCTAAACAGTGTTGAGTAAGAAGTTTAGATTAATTTTTAGATCCTATATACCTAGGGAGATGTGGTGACCTTTTAAGATATTGTAAACTATCTTGTGGAATGATTTTGAAGCATTGAATCAGATAAGATTAGCCTTGTTTGATATTGCTAGAGTTGTGGTGTGACCCAAATTCCTTTTAATTTGGTGTTTGGTTGGAAAAAGGAAGTCTAAGAAGTTTAGTTTTTTTTTATAGTCCTAATTGATAAGGATCAAATTTCATCAAAGATTGGAAGTTTGACTTGAAAAAGGACTTTGAAATGGTGAAAACATCATTGGAAGGATCAAACCTGAGAGTGGGGCTGCGGCGCCCGAACAATAGCCCGGTGCCTAGGCACCGGGACGCTGCGGCGCCGAGCCCCCAATTTGAAGACAGCGCCGACGAAATTTTCAGGCTTTTGCGGAGTTTATGATTTTTTCTTCAACTTGAACTCCAAAAAGAGGCTCCTATATATATTCCACGTTATTATATCTTTATGTTATATTTAACAATATCTTAAGAGCTATAGAGCTTAGATTTTAATTGAGGGTATTGCGATCTTGATATTGCAAACACAATTACAATTGATTATATTGAATCTCTCCTCCTTTGTCTGTGGTTTTTTCCCATCTTGGGATTCCACAAATATTTTAGTGTTCTTATTTTTTTTGTTTTATTTCATTACTGTCATTATCTTGCGATCAATTCACAACAAATTGATATTAGAGCAAGATTGATTTTTTGCATGACAATAATGAAATATGATATTCTATTATTGGATCAAAACATGAGATTTACTTTTATGGCAAGTGAAGATACGAGCAGTCTCGCGCGGATGGATTTAGAGAAAGTCTTACTTGGCTTTGATAAGATGCCTTTAACCTGGACGCTGGATGAAAAATTGTATAGGGATCGAAAAGCCCAATCTCAAATTCATTTACATCTATTAAATCAAATTCTTCATGATGTTCTAAAGGAGAAAAGTGTCGATGTGTTGTGGTTGAATTTCAAGCAACTTTGTATGACAAAGAGTTTGACCAGCAAGTTATACTTGAAATAGTATTTGTATTTTCACTAGATGTCTGAAGGTGCATCATTGGATGATCACTTAACTATGTTAATGAAATCGTAGCTGATTTGGAGACATTGGAAGTTAAGTATGATGAGGAGAACTTGGTGCTAATGTTGTTGTGTTCGTTGCCACCATCATATATGAATTTTAGAGATATTATTTTCTATAATTGGGATACTCTCACTGTGGAGGATGTCTATGATACTTTACTATCTAAGGAGAAGATGAGACATCTTGCAGGAGGATCTGGAAGTCAAGCTGAAGACCTAGTTGTTCATGAGAGAAATTAAGATAGGAATCTTTGTAGAAATATGATAGGCAGATCGAAATCCAAATATGCAGAGAAAACATGTCATTTTTGTAAGAAGAAATAGCATATTAGAGCTGATTGCTATATTTTGAAAAAAAGAAACAAGGTTGCTAATGCTACTAATAAAATAAAGCAACATGTAAACGTAGCGGAGGCTGATGTTGTAGAAGATGGGCAAAGTGAAGGGTAGTTTTTTGTGATTTCTAACATAGGTTTCAAACCTTGTGAGGAATGGGTTCTTGACTCGGTAAACACGGACTGGTTTACAACACATGAAGGAGTTTCGAGAGATACAATGATTATGGGAAACAACACGCATTGCAAAATTGTCGAAGTTGGTACAATCAGAATCAGAATGTTCGATTGGGCTATTAGAACACTTACAGATGTAAGGTACGTTCCAGAATTGAAGCGGACTCTCATATCTTTGAGTGCACTTGACTCAATGAGTTATAGGTACACTGATGAAGGTGAAGTTTTGAAGGTTAGCCGAGGTGCTCTTGTTGTTGGGAATGGATATAAAAGTTCTACACAGTTGTACTTTTTGCAGGGTTCTACAATTATAGAGGATGCAACAGTTTCTACTTCTTCTTTGATAGATGGGAAAATTACAAAACTTTGGCTTATGCGTTTAAGGCATATGAGAAAGAATGGTATGAGAAAGTTGAGTATAACTTCTTGATGGGCAGAGGACCAGTAAGATGAAATTTTGTGAGAATTGTGTTTTTAGGAAACAGACTGGGTCAGATTCTCTAAAGGAAGATACAACATGAAGGGAAAACTTAAGTATATCCATTCAAATCTTTGGGGACAAGATAGAATGTCTTTTAAAGGAGGTGCTTATTACTTGTTGACAGTGATTGATAATTTCTCCAGAAAAGTTTAGGTATTCTTCTTGAAACAAAGAGTGATGTGTTTGGAACCTTCAAGGAGTGAAGATGATAGAAAAGTAAACTAGAAAGCAGGTTAAACGTCTACACACCAATAATGAGTTGAAGTTTTGTTCAGATAAATTCAATACCTTCTAAAGGGCTAAAAGCATTTTGAGACACTTATAGGTTAGAGTTTTGTTCGGATGAATTCAATAGCTTCTACAGGGCTGAAGGTATCTTGAGAAACTTGACAGAGCCTGGAATTCATCAACAGAATGGTGTGGTAGAACGGATAAATAGAACCTTGATGAAAAATGTTCATTGTAAGATTTCAAATTCTAGGTTGCCTAAGACTTTTTGGACTGAAACTATAACTTTTTGCTGATTAATCGCTCACCCTCAGTTACCATTGAGAAAAAGACACCAGAAGATGTATGGTTTGGTAAACTTTCTTTTTATTGTGATTTGAAAATTTTTAGGTATCTGTTTATGCTCATGTAGATAATGAGAAGTTGGATACTAGGTCTAGAGAGTGTATTTTTCTTGGGTATAAATCAAGTGTGAATGAGTATAAGTTGTGGTAAAATTGAATAACAGAATCATTCAACTCATGTGGAGTTGGAAATTGGTCAAAGGAAACAATCAGAGGTTTCAAAACAATCTAGTTTCGAGCTGACAGATAGTAAGACTCCACCTACTTTGCCTACACCACCGGCAACGCCACAATATTCAATTGCTAAGGAGAGACCTCGTAGACAAATTAGACCTCTATAGACGTATGAAAAAGCAGATTTGGTAACTTATGCATTTAGTGTGGCTGGCAGTATTGATTCTATTAAGGAGCAATCTATATATTCAGAGGCGATCAGTTGCATTTATTCTAGCATATGGTTGATTTTTATGCAAGAGGAGATAAAGTCGTTATCTTGAGAAGATTTTTGGTATAGAAATCTTGAGGGATATGAAGACTGACAGATTATATTTGAGCCAGAAAAAGGTACATTGCGAAGGTACTTCAAAGGTTCAATATGCTGAACGCTAAAGTTGTTGTACTCCCTTGGCTGCCAACTTTAAATTATCATCTGCTTATGTCCTCAGTCAAATGAAAACATTGATTATATGTCTCGGATTCCTTATTTTAGTACAGTTGGTTCACTTATGTATGCTATGGTTTGTATAAGACCAGATTTAGCACATGCAGTTAGTACAGTTAGTAGACACATGACAAATCTTGGTAAGGAACATTGGAAAGTAGTGTAATGGATATGCAGATACTTGAGGGGCTCTTCTAATGAACCCACAACTTTTTAACAATAAATTTCTTCGAATCATGGTACATGTACAATCTAATTTGACAATCTTGGTTGACAATTACATTTGGCAACATTACATTCATCCATTTCAAAAATTATTTTTTTAATCAATAGCCAGGATTTTGACCACCAACGTTGTCAATCATTATTGTCAGTATGATTGTACAAATAGTATAATTTAATTTTTTTCAACTTTTATCAAAATATATTAATAATCTAATTTTAAATCAAAATTTTATTTACGTGGAAGATGTTAATTGCCAAAATCAAATTTTACATCACAGTGGCACAATATGTTAGTTTTCAAATAATATAGTATAATGGGAATATAATTTACCAGTTGCGCAATCATTTTCCCCTTACTTTTTGCACTTCCACAGAAATATTCACATGAATATCATAGAAACGAATTATGATACTAAAACTAAATATATGCATGCCATATTATTTTCATAATCAGTGGGGAAAAACCAAAAGGACAGAATTATCACACAATTTAGTTAAATCAGCATTTTAAAAAGAGTACCAGCGGCTACATCCACATGACATATACTAATTTACAATTCCAAAAGAATGAACACTCCAACGTAAACTTACAAAAGAACTGTACAGACACTAACTTCAATTATGAAACTCATTCATAGTCCCTCACAGTCTGCAGTTCACTTATTAAACCAAAATTCAAAGCCGAGCAAAGGATCAAACACTATCATCTATGCACAAATTAATCACTCCAACACGACTTTAGATTGTCGGAAAAAATGGGTGATTTGTGTGTAAATAAATTAAATTAATATAACAATTTTAAACATAAATATAAGTAATATAATTCAACAATAATATAAACATAAGAAGAAAGGTAGGAAAGCAAGCATATATATACAAATCGTTAGAGCATTATCTAAGTGTGGATTGAGAATTCTTTGCATGTGAGTTATCACTCTCGCCAATAGGCAAAGCCAACAATAACTGTCTCAGAACTTTGCAACTCACGAGCCAATAGCCTTGTGGCATTATAAAATGGTGTTAAAGAGGGCTCAACTTAGAAGTATGGAATCTAAGTGCTATGTCTTTTTGAGAAACGCAAGTTCGACCCTAATAACACCTAGAGGGGGTGAATAGGTGTAATTGCGGAATTAAAATCTTATTAACTAATCAGCAACAAGTCACCAATTAATTATCTCTAAATGGTTAATTATGCAGTCAATTTTATTCTAAGTTTAAATACCACAGATCATACATTCATAATATAAAGCAGTAAATGAACAACGGTATNCAAGTCACCAATTAATTATCTCTAGATGGTTAATCATATAGTCAGTTTAATCCTAAATTTAAATACCACAGATCATTTATTCGTAACATAAAGCAGTAAATCAACACCAGAATGATCACGGAGAAACCCAACTGGGAAAAACTCAGGGCACTTTGCCAGTGAATCTACTATAAACGAATTTAACAACTTACAGTCTACCAGACTAGACGATCCGTACTATCTGATCACCCGACTTCACTCCTCACAGCTTTCCGTGGATCCCGTGCTCTCCTGCACCAATCCTCAACTGTTGTAGCCACAGCTCTTCGTGGAATCTGCTACCCTGCAGCACTCCAAGCCTTGTGAATTGATCTATCTCCCGTAGATCATGTAGAACAACCCGTTCTTCACAAACTGGGACTCCAGTCGCCTTTCTTGATCTTCAGCACCTCTAACAGATATGCAGGAAGTTTGGTTTTTGGATTTGGATCTGATGTTTTTCTCATTACCAAGAACGAAACTCAAAGATACATGAAGGTTGAAAGCTAAGAAGATGAAAGAATACTGATAGCACACTGTTTACTTAATGTTCAACCTTAATTTTTCTCGTTCTGAGGCTGTTTGATATTTTTAGGTAGGGTAAAAAGAAGATAGGCCAGGCAAAAAACCTTTAAAACGCGAAATAAAAATTTTCCGTATAAACATGTCGCTCGAGC
>CAIGRT010069008.1:0-27989 GCA_903798405.1 Fraxinus platypoda | reverse complement strand
ACAATTCCCAGTAAAACAATTTCCAGGCAATTCAATTCCCTGTAATTCATTTTCTTTCCACCCATTTTCCACATTTACAATCAAACGGACCCTTAGGGAAATCAGTTCCTGATGTTTTCCATCATTTAAGCTCATAGAGGAGGTTGTTCAGCATAAACTTAGAAATCAAACCCAAGTACCTGCATTATTCAGGGGTGAATATATTAAATCCAGGAGGCACAGGAACTTCCAAAGCTCCTAATGAAGACTGATTCTGAGACATCCAACTATCAAAGTGAAAGTCCAACGAGTCTCAATTTATATTTCAAGGAAATAGGAAACCAATATCATCTGTGAAGGAGCAATTATCTGCTGGTGATTCAAATTGCCGACGACAGTCATTTTCCTGTGGTCCATTTTGATGATGGGAATCATCTTCTCTTGTTACACTTTGCAGTGAAGGTGCAGCATGGTGATGTTGGTAACTAACTACAGGAAGTTGTTAGTGGTTGAAACGGCTGAGACAGGCATCCAAATTACAATCAAAATCAGTGAAACTTGTGTTAAAAGCACCTTCAGTTAGATTTCCTTGCTGGAAAATATATTGACCATCATTTGACAGAAAATTAGGGTAACTATGTGCTTTAGGTAGTGAGGGCGAAGAATTTTCATCGGCCTTAACCATGTCGGGCTGGGAGGTTATGAGGGACTGAGAATGCAAATGATTTTGAGAGTCACTGCCTATGTCGGGTTGGTTGGACGGAAGGGTCTGCAAAAGTGCAGCAGGTCCATGAGGCTGAAAGACCAATTGGGACTGGGAGAGAAACGAGTTTTCAGTATTGTTTCCCACATTCGACTGAGATGCTACCTGTGATTGCGAAGGCAATACAGTTACCAAGTTGCTAGCAGGGAAGGGTTGAGAAGGCATTTGGGGTTGAGAAGGCATTGAATTTCTAACTAAGTAGCTTGAATATGGTTGGGAGGACATTTGAGGTTGAGAAGGTATGTAGTTTGAATAAAAACCTCCCATGTTTGGTGGAACAGACACTCCGGGCCGGGAATACACTGTATTAGCAGTGCGGCTCCCCATTGTTGGCTGATTGGAGCCACTGTAGCTATTTAGTCCTGGATTCGCGGAAGCTGGCCAACTCTTCAGAAAGGGGACACTGTTCCATACACTTCGATTTCTAGCACTTAAGGTACCATTGCTATTGGATGTATTTTGTAACTGTTGGGCAACCAAATATGGTTGAAATCTATTTCTAGGAACAGAAAACCCAGGTGGTTGGCTTCTGCCTTGATTTATGATATTTAATAGGCTACAATTGGGCGGTAATGAAGTTGATGGTAGAACTTGAGTGGTTTGTGAAAGTTCTCTCAAACAAGAAGTATTGTCGACAATAGGAAGAATGGGTGGCACATTATCACTTTTCTTCAAGCTTCTCCTCTGAGCTCTCCAGAACTCCTCTTTTTCAGTAGCATGACAATGGTCAAGACTGGAAATGCCAGTTCCCCAAAGGGAACATGGAGCAATTGAGTCACAAACATAACAGTGACACTGAAATTAATACAAGTAGAAATCAAAATGGTAGCACTTTTACTCAAACCAAATACAAAGGAAAGTTTAAAGAGGCAAGAGCTATAATCTAGAAAATTACCTGGTCACAAAGCCTCTCATGGGGAGTACAAGCAAATGGAAATTTAGCACAAATATGCCGTGAGTGAGGAAAGTCTCTGCATGCAACCTGTGATAAGCAATGTCAAACAACCAAACCAAACAGAAAATCATTTTTTTTGTACGGTGGAAATGAGTTTAACAAAGTAAAGCAAATGTTAAATAAGTACTACATTAAAAAGTAGAACGAGAAGGCTCTTGGATCCTATGTGATAAAAATAATAATCGTGGGCAACACTAACCATGCATTTAAGTCAAGGAAAACGAAGATAATCGAAGAACTGAATTTGAAACAATCCATTTTAAAAAAGGCAAGATGTGCCATTTAAAATTGTCTCAATTCACAATGAGTAAGATGTGCCAACATATTAATACTATTCATTCTTTGCAAAGACTAAATAACTACAAAGTTGTAATGCACAACCAATTGAATTAAAGAAATCAAACACAAAAAAGTACACAAGCTGTAAGCTCAATTCAATCATGTCATTCGAGTAAAATGAAGATAAAAGCCAATGAATAATCATTGCGAATCCACATGTTAAAAACATCCAACAGTTTCATATTATCCTCTTAAGGAACCATTAACTCAACAACTATTCGACTTGTGTTTTGATATGATGTTTCATAAAATAGACATCTGCATTTTGCTGTCGCAAACATGATATATTCTTCACTAGTCAAGAGCAGAAATTGCCTGAATTCTTAATTGTCGTGTCAATAAAATACATGTCAGCTTCCTTCTTTCAAATCTCATGATATCCATTATTCTCGATAATTTTGAGATCAGCTTCCTTATTTTTCATTGATTCATCACTACATATACAATCATTAGTTACCACATCACACGATGTCGATTATCTTAAAGTAGTAAATAGAAAAATGTAATGTAGTTACGAGTCCCGCAAAACAAGCTTAAACGAATAAATTAAATAAACTAGATGATGCATATTAAAGAGAAACACTACCAAAGCTTCTTGTTGGTTTAACTTTCCCAACTTAGCTTCATCAACTTTAAATTAATTAAGATTATCTGAACATAAATAAAAGAATCTAAACACTGCATCTAAATAATCAATACGAATGCACCAACTTTCTTGCCTCAAAACGAACGTGGAAAAGAAAAAACAAAATACCTGACCCTTTTCTGCAATAACCACCAAATCATCTGAATCATCAACGTCGACTCTGCCATCTTCAACTGCCAACAGCTTATCTGGCTCGCCATACAAAATCACACAATCATCATCGTCAGAATCCTCAATTTTTGCAGTGGGCTTCAAAGGCAGTATGGTTGACTCTTCCGGGTTCGGAATAGTTTCTCTCACAACCATTGCTTCGTCGGAATCAACTGCATTCGCCTCCACCTCGGCTAATAGCTTCGATAACCAATCATGGTCTTCTACATCCCAACCGTCATCAAAACCTTCTTTTCTGGTCTCCCCGAAACCGGCCTCCTCATCGGAGCTTACCTCGAGTATTAATGGGGCGGGATTTTCCATCACAGATCAAGAACCTTCACTTCTCAAAGATTTTATGAAAAATCAACAGCAATCGTCAGTTTCTTCGCTTCATCAAATAAAATTCAAATTAGATAATGGTTTCTGAAAAAGAGACGTGTTGGAAAAGATCAAAGAAACTTCAGAGTTTCACCGTTTGGGGAATTTCCTGGAAAAATTCTAAAAATGGATTTAATAAACCAATAGAAAAGGTGAATATAAAATAAAAAAACGACGATTGACTAACCTGAACTTGAAACGGAAAGATTATACAAACACGAGAATTTACTAAGAGAGAGACGGAGAACGCCAGAAGGCGTTCGTTTCACCTACTTTTGAAAAGCAGGAGCCGTTTCAGTTTTCAGTTTCCACTCCCGCTTAGTGTGCGTGTGCCGGTTCTTGTGTGTTGACTCGCGACTCGCGAGTGAGGGCAAAAAATCATATTTTATATATCAACTTTGTCGTGTCCTAGTTTGATCATAATAAGGATAACTCCTACCAAAAATACTGTATTTATAGTCTGAACAGAATATTTCATGAACGTAAAAATTATGTTGGGACGGCAGCCTATAGTATAGCATGTGCAAATTTTGTGGGATTTCCGTGAAAAATGGCCACGCACTCATGCTCAACGTACGGAACAATGAAAGGGACTTTGCTTGAAAACTTTACTTATAAATACTAAGTTCGTTCTTAATAATTAATTATTCACTGGTTTAGATAAAAATAGATATTTAGTATATTTTGATAAAATTTTATGAAATGTATAGGTAAAAAATTGTGGTTCATATAAAATGTGTTATTAAAATTAATTAGAATGTGTTCGATTGACTTTATTTTTCATGAAAAATGTCATTTTTACCCAAATTCCTAATTTTAGGATGTTTGATTGACTTTTTTTCCGTTGAAAATATTTTTCAACATTTGGTCATATGACTCTATTGTCCTCAAAAATAAGAAAAACATTTTTTTTCAGGGAGTGTTGATTTTTATTTTCCAGATAATTCACTATTATTTTTTCTCTCTCATTTATCTTCTCTCTCATCTACCCACAAAAAAAATGGACAAGTATAACTTTTTTATGTTCAAAACTAAATCAATCAAACCATGACGGTTGATCAATTAATTGACAAACACACGAGATGGTTCAATCCAAACGTGGCAGATAAAATACTACAGATCCCTATTAGTCTGGACTTGCATTCAGACATTGTTTTGGGAAGCAGAAAAAAGTGGGAAATACACGGTAAAGTCAGCATACAAATGGATGCAAATCAACAAATCTACTAGCAGAGGGGAGTCATCTCATTCTCAAGCAATCAAGGAGTTGTGGAAGACCATATGGAGTTTACAAATTCCCCATAGGGTTCGAATTTTTGCTTGGCGAGTGTGCTTGAACATCCTGCCGACTGCCGCTAATCTGATCAGGAAGCAGATAAAGGTTTCAATTGGCTGTGGATTCTGCGAAGCAGGGGCAGAGGATCTGAATCATATCCTTCTACGATGTCCGACGTTGGTTGATTATTGGACAAAGTTTCTCCCTCAACTATCACAAGTTGATCGAAACCAAAACTTATTTGACGTGATCATGCAGATAAAAAGGTTTGGCAGTAAAGAGGATATGAGTTTATTTTTTACAGTAGCTTCGAGTATCTGGATGTGCAGAAACAAAAAGATGTTTGAAGATGAAAGTTTAAATACGAGCTCTACCATAGACCATGCCATTTCGATGTTACATTTATTCAAAGGAGTCAAAAATCAATCGGGTTCTGCGTTGAACAAATTCTGTGTATGGAAAACTCCTCCGGCGGGGTTCCTGAAACTAAATGTAGATGGTGCGATATTTCATCACCTTCACAAAGCTGGAGTTGGTAGTGTCCTAAGAGACCAAGAAGAAAAAGTGTTTATGGCTGCCTCTAAAGGAGAAAGGGAAGTGGCTGACCCAGAAACGATAGAATTCCTTGCGGTACTTCGAGGGCTCCAGTTTGTTTTATCCATGGGTATTTCACACTTGGTCCTTGAATCAGATTGTCTTCTCGTTGTCTCACAACTCAATGATGCGGAATCTATTACCCTGTCTCCTTGGGGATCCATTATCTCAGACATCAGACGTCTTTTGCTTGCTTTTTCTGATGTTATTATATGTCACGTGAATAGACTAGGAAATGGGGTAGCTCATGAACTAGCCAGACATGCGTGGGAAGTTGAGTCCATTCAAATGTGGTGGGAGGGATTTCCAGACTTTATCTCTCAAGCTATTTGGCTTGACAGTCGTCTGTAATCATTGATTCTCTCATTAATGCAATTCTTCATTATAAAAAAAAAACATTTAATTAATAATTCATATACAAATAAGTTATAGACAATTGAATTACCTATAATTTATTTTTTTTCGATACAAAATTCATATTCGCAATCAAACGCCACCTTATTGATTTTGATTTATATTTTAATCCACTTGTCTTCCTATCAATCCAAATTGGATTTAGCGCTTGTCATTGATAAAAACAAATTTTATCAAACTTTTTAATTGGTCACACTACATTTTTAACCATAATTTTAATGGAACCATAACTTTTAGCAATTTCTCAATCACACATTTCATCAAATTTTATCAAAATATACTAACAACTTATTTGAAATGATTTTTGAAAAGTGAAAAGTTACTTTTTAACATATTTGGATAATTGTGTGATTAGACAAATTTTTAGATAAAGCTGATTTAAAGTAAAATTCTCAAAAAGTTATTCTACAAAAAGTAAAATCACTGTCAAGTGTGCTTACTTTTATCAAAAACTTTATCAGACGACCTCATAAGTGAAATAAAAATTACTTTTAGAATAAGTATTTTTCTTGTAAATCAAGTAATAATTATGTTTAGAAATAAGAAAATTATTTTTTTTCATACTTGCCGAACTTGCTCGTGGTCTATATAGAATGAATGGAGCATACTTAATTACTTATTTAGTGCATATTTTTATCCTACATCGAAAACTTACCCGTGTTTAATTAATGTATAAAATCATTTTACATGAATTGCAATTTTTTTGAGTAATGTTATGCAGCCCCACTGGGGTTGTAACCCCAGTCTAGGTGGTTCTAAATGTAGGCTAAATAAAACGTGAAATTAAATGACTTATTTAATTCCACCTATCATTTAATGTCACATTAACACCACCTAAACTGGGGTTGTAACCCCAGTGTGGCTAAATAGCATTACTTAATTTTTTTGGTACTAATTTCGTCACGTCAAAAATAATTTTCTAGTATTGTACTTTTCATGCTAAATTTGTCACTTTTAACAATCTTTTTTTACGAAATATGTTGTAACAAACATTTAATTAATTTTGATGTTCGATATTTTTTCCAAAAATCAGCCATTACCTTTTTAAATTAAATTTCTAAATATTAGTAATTTTTTTTTACACATTTTTTTTTCTCTTATTTTTGTTCGCATTAAATGGCACGTTATTATTAATAATATATTATAATATGTAAATAAGTCAAATGTACCATACACTGTCCTAAGACTCTCTTCCTCTTGTGCATGCCCCCGTTTATTCTTACTCGACACCTCACCCTACCCCACCCTCCACCTCCCATTGACCCATTCTCCTCTTCTATACATACACACACGCATAAGCATTTTGTGAAGAACCGAATTCCATTAGAGCGTAAAATTACAAAGAACACGGCCAGCAAGCGGTACACGGATCACAATTTTTGTTATTTTGTACGCATTACTCTGTTTTAATCATTAGCGGTAATGTCATGGAATTTTTTTTTATCTTATGCGCTAATCAATGATTCCACATCTACAATAAATGGAATTATAATTGGGTTTTAAATTCCTCATGCATTTGTGAAGAACCCACAATTTTTGAATAATATTCTTATTCGCATACGCAAATTTCTGAAAAAAAATTCATAATTTTGGCACGATTTTCATGCATTATCGAAAAATCCTGAAATAAAACGTGAGATTAGGCATTTATGATGATTTTTTTTGAAAAGTAAGTCATTTTGATTATTTCTGTTATTTGTTTTGAAATCTTTCTTACAGGGAAATCATTGTATCTGTAAATAATAAACGCTAATGCGTGGTTCGTGTTCTGTAAATTTAAGGATCAGAGAATAATTCATTCAACTTAATCGGTGATGGATAGTGTAAATATTCAAAGCATATACCTCTTTTGATGGTGAAGAATACTTATCTACTTCTTGTGTTAATAGCCATGGTGTTTTGTAAGAACTGCGGATTAAGGGGATGCGTGTGAATGAATGTAAGCATTGTTATAATTGGGCTATGGAAATGGATGTGAAAGAAAATGCTGATATTCCAGAAGAGTGGCCAAGGCCTGCATCACCAATTGAGGTGGTGCAGCATCTCTCTGACGAGGCAGCGAGAGCATCAAGTGAGGCACTGCGTAATGTTTTAGGTAGTGCAAACTTGAATGCTCTGCCGCCCTTGGCGTCTGGGCATAGGCGTGCCCATAGTGAAGTAGTGACTTTGTTTCATGGGCGTAACGCTAGCTGTAGTAATTTTCAGAAATTGAAGTCTCAGATGCAAAGGGCTTTACACTGGGGTAACTACAGTTCTCATGAAGATAGCCAGTATTTTTCTTTTGATCCGGAAATTCTGGCAAATCAGAAACGGCAATGGTATCAGCTTCACTCCAAAACCTTGGTATGCAACATCATAGTGGCGAAACCTTAGTTTTCTATTGTTTATCTTGTGATGTATTATTATAGGTGTGAAGATATACTTCTCGGTTCACATGACATTAAGTTTTAGGATTACTTCAGAAAATAAGACCTACACTGTTCTCTAATATGAATTTGTTCTGTCTTTTCAAACTCCTGTTTCTTCCCACTCTCTCACCCTGTTTAGTGTTACATCCAATCTTGCTGACATACCTTCATTCTTTTTTAGTTCCCTCCTGCTTCTGTGAGCTTGATTGTATTTTGTCATTTCACGAGATTCATATTTAAACCTACCATTTTTTGTTTACTTGTTAATGACATAATATGGTCTTTCTTCAACCATATAATGATCCTCGTTTTTCTTATATAAATTTTGTTTTTTCTTTGTTGAATGTGTATATTAGAGTGAAGTTCCTAAGCTTTATTTTTGGTTCAACAAATGATAATGCTGTTTGGACTTGTTTAATGCATATTCCTGAATGGCTGAATTTGTAAAGATGTGTTCCAACAGTACACTACGATTGGTTTTTAGTAGTTCCATTAATTTGATGACAACTTCGTAGTCCAGAGTCGTTTTTTTTTTTTTTTTAATTTCAATTTTACACGTGTGAATGCTGGCATTGATATCCGTTTTCGAAATTGGTTATGAAAATTGTAATGTTTCTTTTTCTAAGTATCGTCCCCGCTGTACTCTATATCATGCGTTCATGGTTTTTTGTTGTTCTTTACGTTGTTGTTAATTGCTCGCTAGATAGCTGTTTCTGAAGATCGAGGTTTACTGTAGTTGGATTAATTACATCAGATGAGTCTGTCATGTAGGACCATGAGAAATATAAGGAGCCCACCTCACTTTTTGAACACTTCATCATTGTTGGGCTTCAACCAGATGCCAATCTTGAGGTAGTTGAGGATGCATTTGTCAAGAAGAAGAAATGGGAGCAAGAAATGGCAAGAACTGAAATGCTTGATTTCAATTTGCTGCAGTATCGACGACCTACACTTCCAACATTGGAACCTCAGGTTTGGTTTCTTTACAGTGACGATGACTGTTGTACTGGCCAACTTCTCATTAGATTCTCTAATTTTATGTATTGAATAACTAGTTTTTCCAACTGAACTGAGTGGCAAGAAAGGATTCATGTAGGCGACCTAAATTTATTGGGAATAAGACTAGTTTATTGTAATTGTAATTCTGTACTTTTCGTTTAAGGTGCCATGTTCCCAGCTCTTTCTTAGCATATAAGTTGTAATGTATGAAAGAGTAATTTTCTAGGCTGCTGCTAATTTTTTTTCCTGGAAATGGTGTTAGGTGTGAACTTGATCCTTTTTCCAGGAGTTTAAGTTTACATTTATCTTTTTTGGGATATTGTTTGATCAAGTTAACATCATTCAAAAGAAGTTTATTTTAATTTCAACTGAAGTATTTTACCATCCATTTTGAATGATTATGTTTTCCATTTTTCTACAGGTACTCTTTAAGTATCCCCCTGGAGAGAAGCTGGCTTTGCGCCCGAAGGATTTGGCAGCATTTTGCTTTCCTGGAGGTGTTAAGGTTAGTATATGTCAAGCTCATGCTTTCCAAAAGGTTGTTGGACTTGAAATAAAAACTTATTTCAGTTAATTGGTGGAGCCAAATGGACTAGAAATAAAATTTAAATTAATTTCATTAGTGGAAGTGGACATGAAGAATCATTCTAATTGAATTAATCTTTATTCATTAAAAAATATATATAAATTTCATTTTTTACGCTTATAATTTTTATATTTTGTTTTTACAATCAAAAAGAGTTTTTAACTTTTTCATAAGAAAAAAAAATAATTTTACATAAAAAGCAGTTTAATTTTATGTTTGAAAGATGTACCGAAGCCCGATACCGACACCCAAGTTCGAGCAACATAGCCCTCTGTGAACAACTTTCTTCTTAAGTTTCCATTAGGAATTGTTTGATGCCTCCAAACAATCTTGACCTTTCTGTTTTTTTCCAGAGTGTAAAATAGGATGTTTTGTGCAATAAAAAAAATCACCTTGCCCTATATATGTTAGTGCATATCACCAATACTACAATTTCTATGCCGGTATGTTATTAGGATGAATAATTAGTGGTAGCATGGAGTTTGGGTCTTAGATTTCTTTTGCTGCTCAAGTGTTGTTAATGTGTTTACTATAGCTTTAAACAACCTGTGATCATCGCTATCTTGCACGCCATGGTCGTATAAGAAACTGACATTTATCAGAAGAGAAAAAAATTCCCCAGTATTGAGACATCCTAATGGGTAATATTAATACTGTTGTTGGTTTGACAAGTTATTTACTTTATGGTACAATAAAATTCTTGATATACATTGCTGGAATTTAACTTACAACACATTATTATGACTAATGGATTTTAATGTATGGTGGTTTGATTAACTTGTTTAACTTTGGAAACATACTGTTTTCTTCATCAGGCACTGGCATAAACTTATAATATTATGTAAGATACATCTACCATTACCAAAAGATTTCATCTTCATTGCCTCATTGAAACTTCACCACTGTTCATTTAGGCACGCATACCAGAGAGGACACCATCATTAAGTGATTTGAATGAGCTTGTTTATGGACAGGTATGCAGAATTTTTTTATGTATCCATTCCATTTCACCCCTTTTCACCACAATGATCTGGAAGTTGATATACTTCTATCAGTTTCATTCTTATATTATGGTTTGCCCAAACACTTTCTGAATGCCCTAAAAGAGAAAGAGGAAGTGAAAAAGAAAAGAATTGTCTACTTTTCTCCTCCTCCTTTGAACTTACCATATTTATGGTACTTTGTCTTCAGGAACACTTATCCCGAGATGATTTATCGTTTATATTTTCGCTTAAGGTAAGTCCAGTATGATTTCTCTGTCTTAGATTCCGTGTTGCTTTTCTTTAAGCCTAATAAGTTTTTCATCCATTGATATTTTCATAAATCTTACATATTGATGGTTTGATTCTCTTGCATCTTTCATATTCTTTCATAAAATGCAAATGTAGTTTCACTTTTATGTTGTGATGTATTCTGCTTGCTCCCCTCCCCTTAAATTCATTGGGTGATCTTTGTATTCTTGGTACTCTTGAGGACTGACACCTTATGTAGATATGGATATTGGGTACCGGCCCTCGCTTTATATATATGCTGCTTTTGAGAATATAAAATTAAACACAACTTCAAGCTGTAGATGACTCCCTTTTCAAACAACAAGCCTTTACCTGGTGCTCCTTAATAGATGCCTAGAAAATTTCGTGGACAGCTTCAAAGCATTCTTCAGCTTGTGAGTGCATCTATTAGAAATTACTGATCAATATGAGCATTTTGGTCAATGCTAGTCAACTAATTTGAAGATTTCTTCTCTTGTTGTATTTTCTCATAGTCAATTTTCTGGGACTTATTTGTGTACCCCGATAATGTTACCACAAATAATGTCTCCACATACCCTTGTGCAAATAATTAAGACTATTTTTTTCCCTATTCTTGATCACATCCTTGGCTGACAAACAGACGGACACCCACATGTTACTGAGTCCTAGAAACAGTGATTGAGGTTTTATTTGGAGTGATGTTGAAAGCGCATTTATGGTGAAATGCTTAGGGCTGCACAAAACTTGTGCACTGTGCAAAATATTCTGTAAATGGACCACAGGATCAACTTTTTGAGATAAATTAATTCATACAATAAACTGGACGAAGCACAAGCTTATTGGGAAC
The DNA here is from genome assembly GCA_903798405.1 of Fraxinus platypoda. Lineage (NCBI taxonomy): Eukaryota > Viridiplantae > Streptophyta > Magnoliopsida > Lamiales > Oleaceae > Fraxinus > Fraxinus platypoda. Next base: position 16,399 of record CAIGRT010069008.1, on the reverse strand, counting down.
CAGGTTAATGGACTTTGGACATTTGGGTATGTGTTTTCGAACTGCGATAATGGGTATTAAAATTATTCAATGCTAATCAGGGTGGTCGGGAAATTGTTCCTGGTTTTATAGGGAATTAGCTGCATCTAAATTTATTAAGAATAAAATTAGATTTTTATCATCGTCGTTGTTGTTATTAGGTAATTAACATGTTGTGTCAAGCCAATTTTAGCAGGCCAAAGTTTTTTCATGAACTTGTATATGGTTTCTGAGTAAATATTAACTGTAATGATTGAGAGGAAGCTGAGATTGTTAATGATTTCATCTACTTATCTTGTGCAAAACCAATTTGTTTGCACTAGTGCCATTGAGACGAAGAAATTTTCTATATTAAGGAGATGGTGTTGGACTTATAAACTGATCGCTGATGTCTGATCTTTATTCAGTCTATTTGTCTTGAAGTTTCAATGTTATAAGTTCTTGTGTTGCCTAAAATAACAAGACTACACTAGTATATAAGTAAAGAGCATTCTTTAAATTGTATGGGGTGTGAACTTTTGGAATCTGAAAGAAACTTGTCTTGGTGGTGGGGTATAATGCAACTCTCTTCATGGGTGATGTCATTAAATGTAGGTCAGATTTTCTTCAGAATCCTCCCTGCATTCTGTTTCTATTTTAATTATATCAAAAGCACAACACTGACAATTTTTGACATTCTAAGACTGGACAGCTGAACCACAAAGCAGTATTTTGACCAGGAGTTACATTTTTATGTGATATGATCCAGGATTTTTCAGTTAAAATGCACACCAAGACCATGTATACTGATTGTTATTATGAAGTTACTATATTCGTCACAAGATTCCTTTAACTGGCACTTCATGAATGGAAGACATTTCTCTTACTTCTCGGACACCTTATTCTCGTGCGTTCTTGAGAAATAACATTCTTTTTCTACATTCCTTAAACTGGCTCTTCTAGAAGCAGAAATGCTTAGTTTACTTTTCCTATACATGCAAGTCTGTTTTCTTCTCTCTCCCCTGCCCTTCCTCAAACCGAAAAAGTACTGTTTGATTCAATTTGAATGCATGCTTTTGTATATATGTTAACTTGCCATAGTTTCGTTGGCCAAAATACATTCTTTTTGCCTTTCCACAGGTGGCAGACAACGCAACACTTTATGGTGTTTGCTTGCATGTACAAGAATTTGTTCAGAGACCACCTGCCGGTTCTGGGGTTTCATCGCCCCTTTCCCAATCACTTGCTGGCTGCAGTCGGTTTTTGGCTTCTGCAGCTCGCTGTTATTGTATCTTAACAAGAGTGCCTTTCTTTGAGTTACACTACGAGATATTGAACAGGTCAATATTAGTTTCATTAATAATTTTGATCTCTTTAATATTCCGATTGAATGTCCTATTGATTAAATCTAATATTTCCTTCTGTCATTCCTTTTTATGGAAAATTACATGCACACATACAATTTATTGCATGTGCAGCATCATTGCGCAGGAGCGTCTGAATCGGATAACACAGTTTGTTACAGAGATGTCTCTTTCCGATCATGTACCTTCACCATCTTTATCAAAGGATCACATAAATGGAACTAGTGGCTCCCCTGGTGTGGAAAGTGACACAGACTGGATGGCTTCAGCAATACCTGTTGACAGTGCAATGGCCCTTACTGCTGCTGCAGCAGGTATTATAGCAGATGACAATGTCCCATCATTAAGGTGGGAGATAGGTTCTCCTGGCAGTGGTACTGCTAGTGACTCATCAGATCACGGTGAAGTGAGAGAATTAGATAAGGATGGCGGGAAAATTATGCATTATTTTGGGGATTATACCCCTGAGTCTTTAGAAAATCAGTCCAATGTTGTAGAAGAGATATACGAAATTAAGGACAATGGCCACTCTCCGCAGGCTGGGCCCAATGTCTGCCCAAGGAACCACACATTGGAGAGTCTCGGAAGTTTTGAGTCCTTATTCAGGTTGTAGAATATTTGGTTTTATTTTTATATTAGCTTCTTCTACGGTTACAGTGAGCTTAGTCCAGTTCACATAATATTGCATTTGGACTTGTTTCTTGTGTGGATGTGCCTTCTAACACAATTACACTCATTGTTTTTTTATGTAAATATTTAATTTTCGTTTGGCAGTTCGGCTAGAACTATTGCGTCGGAGGATGATGATGATGAAATCTATTTTAACCATGATAGAGATTTGGGGGATGAGATTATCTTGGAATGGGCGAGGGTGAGTTCATAAATTACTTTCCGGTAACTTAAATGGTACTCGGATTGCTATTTTTTCAGATTTTCTTTCTCACTTTCTATCTCTCTTTCTGACCTCTATGACAGGAGAATAAAAATGATTTGCTACAGATAGTTTGTGGTTATCATTCTATGAATCTTCCAACGAGGGGAAGTGAAATTATTTATCAGCCACTGGAGCATCTACAGGCCATTGAGTATCGACGACCTCCAATTTCTGCTCTTGGAGTGGATGAGAAGTATCTAGATCTTAATCTTGAAGATTCCAAGGAAGCTGCTGAGGTTGGACGAGTTAGTTACTAGTTGTTCAGGGTACTTGCCTGTAGAAGGATGAATCCAATGTAATTGATGCATTTAAATTTTGAAGGTCAAGCTAAAACTGGCAACGGCTGAGGAAGCTGTTTCACTCTCGATATGGACAATCGCTACGACATGTCGAGTTCTTTCCCTTGAGACCGTAATGTCTTTTAACTTTGCAANCATGTCGAGTTCTTTCCCTTGAGACCGTAATGTCTTTTAACTTTGCAAGTTTAGTTACACTTCTTATTTGTTTATCTTCTCACCACACTCTTCAAGACAATTTAGTGTTTTCCTTGATCATTAACTTTGTCTGATAAGAAAATACCCTTCGAAATACGGTAACAAAAAATTAGAGATGCTGAAACTTAGTTGAAGTGTTAATAGATTTAGATACTTACAGCTTTTGTTGATGCTACTTGAAAAGAAAGATGGTAATTACATGTACACATGTATTCAAGTTCAAGTTGCACTGTTTCTTTATATACACCTAGTTCCTTGTTTACATTCTGCCTCCAAATTGTTTTACTACATGGAAAACTCCATATCCTGGACAAATGCTTGGTTTGAAAGAAGATAGTGAACTTTATGAAATTGAGAGCGACAGCAATTCTCAGTATTTGGAGTAGCATGATGGGTTATTAGGGGTTGATTTGTCTGGCTGGGTGAAATACTTCCCCTTCAGACTTTGTCTCCCTTTCTTTCCTATAATCATGCTTGGGAAATTATTACTGAAGGTAAATTTTCTTATCAAAGCCATGTATGGATGAAAAATAAAGTTAACTTAGAGAAAAGGAACCCATTGCTTAAACTTAGCTGTTGGAATAGAGAAATTTGAATTCAGCCGTGCTATTGATGAATTTTAGGTTGAAAGGTACATTTTTTTCCAAATTCAATAGGAATTTATTTATTAACACGTTTTGTTTGTCTAAAAAAGTCTTCATTTCTCATTCTCCATCTTATTATTTTTTCGATGTATATGAATCAATAAATAATCTAATTTATATATTATTTCTATTTGTGCATTGAATCCGGTAATTAATTGTTGTCCAATCAATTTTTGGAGTTTGACGAATGTGCTGTTGTTCAGATTTTGGCATTGGTTGCTGGTGTGTTATTGGAAAAACAAGTGGTTGTGTTGTGCCCAAATCTAGTAAGTTTGTTCGTGGATCAATATTAGATGATTTGAATTGTTTTCTTCGAATGAGGGGGCTAATTACATGCTTTCTATCTCTACAGGGCATTCTATCAGCTTTAGTGTTGTCTCTTATCCCCATCATTCGTCCATTTGAATGGCAGAGTTTATTCCTTCCAGTAAGTTTTCCAACATCCAATATATTTCTTCTCACTTCCAAATTCCAAGACATTAGATAGAAGTTGGGGATGATTTTCATGATTAGACAATTATAATGGGCCTTGAAATTTTCTAAGTTAAACATTTGAGTAGATTTTAAATGATTTTATTCTATTATTTGTACGATTTCTTTAGCCAAAACCGAATTCAATCATCATTTATATTTCTCCCTAATTTTCATTATCGATATCTTACTCTTGGTTGAGGGATCATATTAGGTTGGTTTCCAAGTGTAAGGTTATAATTCATCCATGCCTTACCACTCTGAACATTACTCTAATGTTTCTGATTTTTGAACCTTTACTGTGAATATCATCTGAGGTTCTTTAGATAGCCACTGATGGTTGGATTCTAAAGCTGGCATATGTCCTGGCTCAATTATCCTTTTCCTAATTCTGGTTATTCTCATTTTTTCAGTTATTATTATTGATTGCGACTCTGTTAAACTGAGATTGTCTGCTGACACCTGCAATTCTTTCTACTTTTCTGTTGAGTTATTTTAATTCCTCTGCAGATTCTGCCAGGGAAGATGCTGGATTTTCTTGATGCTCCTGTTCCTTTCATCGTGAGTACTTTTTTCTTCATTTACTTGCACACGGGGTTAGTGTAATTCTGCATTATCTAATAATTACCTAGTAACTTCTATATTTAATGTATGGTGAAAATCTCAGGAACGTTAAGTATTTGAAGTAATAGGTGGTGTATGCAGTGTGAGAGGATTCAGCCACTGTTGGGGTCTAGGAAGGGGTAGAGGTGCAGAACGGTACCCATGCAAGAGGGGAGGTTGTTTTTGAATTAATACAGATGCTTGTGAAATTAGATTGTATGCTGGATTTTTGTGGAAACAACTCTCCATTCCCTGGTGGGGCTCCACTTCGTCATTAGTATTGTATTTGTGGTACCAAAAAGGATGCACTTCTAGCAAAGGGTACAACGTCTGTAATTCCTATGAAGGACCAATTGTGGATTTACAGCCTGTGGCCACTGTTACCCCCCCACCATCTCTATTGACAAGTGAAAATTCTTGTTTAACTGGAGGAAATTAAAATATTCAGACAAGACTTCTACTAGGAACTATGAAGTTTATAGACGCGTGTATACACATGCACATATGCAGAATACAATCCCCAAAATAAAGCTGACCCTAAGTGATAAATTTGCTTGTGTATATGCCTACTACTCTGATAAGCTTTGACATAAACCACCACATCCAACATATCTTTCAGACTTTCATGAACGTCTAGTACTCGGCTAAACCAACAGCATGCTCAAGCATGGATCAGTAAGTATAACCTGTAATCATATATCCTAGTGTAACTTGTTTGGTATCATAAAACTTTTTTCTATTTAGCCAACTTTCCTTTTTACTCTTTCCCAATTACAATCATTCCCTGCACAGCTTAATGTCTACCTGGCTTTTTATTAAATGTTATCCTTTTCGTTTTTGAAGATATCCATCCATCTTATTACAAAATAAAGTATCTGTTTGCAGAAGCTGAAAACTTGCTATTCTTGTACTTCTAAGAAGGAATCAGAAAATATGATTTTGTTTATAATCTCGCTCCAATTACTATGCAGGTTGGCATACAGCATAAACTAGCTGATCTGAAGATGAAAACTTCTAATCTGGTTCATGTTAATGTGGTTAAAGACCAGGTTTGTTAGTTTAATGCATTTTGAATTTCTTTAAAATTTTAGGTAGATTTATCTTGTTTTAAGGGAACACCTTTCCTTTTTCAATAAATTCAACGTTATAGGTCAATGTCAAACTGTGTATCTGTACATGCTAATGTGATCAATTAGGTTATACTATATTCAAGCATCTTCAGAATTAGGAGAAGATTTATCTCTTTCCCAGCAAGCATATTTTCCTTGTTTCTTAACGAAGGTTGTGGGTAAATCCCAACTATATATTTAGAGAATGCACTCCCTAAAAAACATAAATTAAAAAGATGAGAATGGAAAAAAAAAAAAAAGAAAGGAAGAAAGAAAGAAGAAAGTAATATACTGTTTATATTGTCTACGATTACTTATTTAAACCTTGTTTGTTGTAGATTAAAAAATTTCAAGTCCAAGTCAACAATTAATTTTAACTACATTTTATGGGCCCCACAACTTTTCAACCGTACATTTCATATAAAAATGTACTAAAAATCTTATTTTAATCACACCAAATAGGAGCTTAACTTAAGAAGCTTATTTCGTGTAATAAACCCACCTGTACAAGCTCGGAGTCTGCAAACCTTTGATGTCCATAAGATGAATGTAGCGGAAATGAGGATGCTAAGAGAATGTGTAATCATGGATAAGATAAGAAATGAGAATATACGCATCAAGTGAAAGTGGCTCCTTTTGAAGATAAATTAAGGGAAATGATGACTTAGGGGTTGGCTCATGTTATCTGTCATGATAGTGATGCGATTTTGTAGAACGAGTCAGATTGTTTTGGGAGGGGGTGAGGGTAGACCAAAACTAACATGCCATATTAGTTGCTAAAGGTCTCATTCTTTAAATGATCTAGCAATGAACCAAAAAGAACGTCGAAAAAGGATCCACATAGACGACCACGAATTTATTGTGAATAAGACTTGGTTTGTTGTTTTGATTGCGAATCTGTACATTTTTGCCATTCCAAATATAAGCTTTCATGTTTGACCTTCTAAGATGTTGAAACAATGGTTTATATTTGTTCACCCTTTGCTTCCTATCGAGGTTATATGCAACAGCATTGAGTTCATTAAAATCCTTGGTATACTACATATTCATGTACAATCTTACGCTGTATTATTATTTCAGGTTATCCATAAAGCTGTATATTAAATTATTTAATTATTAACCCAAGATTACAGGAAATTATCCTGGTAGAGCATAAAACTGCCTTCAAAATATGTATATATTATGATCTTTTGGATATAAACAGTGAGAAAACAACATTACATTTCAAATAAGAGCGATGGCAATTACATGGATTCAACTGCACACAGCTCAATTTTTTTTTATTTTTGTCTTACCGCAGATTTATCTAAACATGTTTGGCCACCCAATCTAGGAAGTATATGTATGGTCTTATTGCTGTTTTATGTTATTTTCCCATCATTTAAGAGGTATTTGTAGATAAAATGGTGCATTTTTAGACATCTGTAATGCATTTTCCATCTTTATCTAAAGCTATGCCACCTTTGTTTTGATCTGAAGATGAAAATACGATAGCATAGTTGACTGTATATGGGCAGCATGACTCCTTTTCCTTTAGAGTTTCTTTTGGTAAAAGTAATGATCTTATTAAATGAAGTTAAGTAGCATATCATCTCAAATGCAATTCCCAGAACCTTGTTGGAAGTTGCTGATGTAATACTCTTTTACTAATTCTTCCTCGGGTAACATTTTAAATTCCTAATCTTTTGGTGCAGGTGAAATCATGTAACCTGCCGCAACTTCCTCAACGTAAAGGGCTTATTTCTGAACTTGGCCCTATCCACAGTACATTATCAAGTGAAGACTTTATTCCTCAGAGGCTTCCAGTATATAAATGCAACGAAGTGCAGGTATTTACTATGCAAGAAAACTGTCTTTCTTAATATTTTCAGTGAATATGACTGGTTGTGAATAGGAATATGTCTTAGAGCTTTACTTCTGGCTCTTAAAAAGAATCAACTTACGTCTCTCTTCTTCATAGATCTGAGGGAGAAATCTGAGAAATCTTAATTTAATAACCCTGGAAATTGGAATAGTTTTCTTTTATCCTTGTTATTATTCCCGAATCACTAAATATATTTGCACCATATTTTTTTTTTAAAGTGTATCACATGTTAATTGCACGAAAGGTTTATTTACTTATTCTCACACTCATATCCCTAAATCTTTTTATCATATTCTTATCAACAATCCTCCACTAATAACAACAACTTGTCTCTAGAGACATGTTTTCCCCCAAAAATTCTATTAAGAGGGAGTAAAAAGACTTATTTGTCCCTTGTTTTACTTAAGCACAATATTTAATACAACGCAAAATTACGATTAAATATGTATCCCTTGTTTTAAAGCACGCTAACATGATTTTTGGACGACGACCTTTATTAGGGTCACGATCTGTTAATTAATGAAAAGTTGAGAATAAAAATGCAATGAAAAAAGTTAGGGACATAAATGACAATGATTAAAGGTTAGGGACCTTTAATGCAATTAATATGTGGTGCATTTATAGGCAAAAAAATGTGGTTTGAATATAACCACCCTTTCAAGAAATTGATGAAGTAGCTGTCAATAAATTTTCCCAGGTATGTTGGTACTCACATCTTGAAAACTTGTTGTCTTGATATTTTGAAAATGTTTCAAAGTGTGAATAAAAAGAATTTTTTGCGAAAACCTTCAATTTAGTTAATTTGAGATCTTTTCAGAAGTCTTGAGATCACTGTCTATTTTTCCTTAGGCATGTTGGTATTTACATTCTGTCATGTTCAATGTTCTTTTCTCTAGCTGCTATTGTATTAAATACAAGTTAAAATTATGGACTCGTAGGCAGAAGCTGCTGCAAAATTTCTAACTGTGATGAGGCAATACTTGGAGTCTCTTTGTTCAAATCTGAGGTCGCATACAATTACTAGTGTACAATCCAACAGTGACAGGGTTGACATTCTACTTAGCATTTGAATCTCAGTATAATCTCATTTATATAATCAGGTCTACAGTGACCATCCACTGATACAAATACCTTGCATTTCAGGTTTCTATACTTCTCAAGGATAGTTTTATAGATTCCTTTCCTAACAAGGACCGGCCTTTTGTTAAGGTACATTCTTTGACATCTTTCCTTTGCCCCCAAATTTGTCATTTATGGTTGCTGCATATGATTGTGTTGCCTTAAGTATTTGGTTTAGTGCTCAAATATGTTGATGCGTTTTAAATAATCACTTATTTGTTTTAATGCATCTACATTATACGATGAATTTATCAATAGATGATAAGTTAATAACACAAGTAATTTTAAGATTTCAAAAAGCTCAAGGCATTGAAATTGCACTATGGAAAATCCAACTTTGATACTGTAGACAGCGCAAGACGGTTAAACCAAGACATTGAATAGAAGATATTTATGTATAATAGAGAGTTGCATTGTAGAGACGTGTCATGAACATGCATAACACAGATGGAGAGTATAGACTAGACGATAGTTGCAAATATGATTCACTTACACAACTAAAATAAAATGATATTCATGTATGGAAAAAAAAGTACATTCCCACCTTAACGCTAGATATTTTCGTACTCATAAGAATTCTGGTCTACATGATTTCTTTTTCGATGCTATTGTAGTTTTTCCATCTGCCGATCACAGTATTGCATCATAATCTCTTCCGCTCGATGTTCAATTGTAGCGTCTTGCTGTTATTTTTTATTTAAATTCTTAGATGTGGACTCACAGGGGAAGTACCTAATTATCTTAAACCAGTCTACTCATTGGCCTATAATTGCTCAACAAGTACCAGAATAAGTAAATGATATTTTTCATCAGTCCGGGGTATTTTCACAACGCATGCCATAAATTGTTGGTTTTTGCAGCTATTTGTGGACACACAACTATTTACAGTTTTGTCGGATTCTCGTCTTTCAAGCTATGAGAACGAGTTTAAACACAACACAAGTTTTGAATGTCGAGTTCAGGATGCAAGGCAATGTGAGCAAAACAATGGTGAATGAAATCACCATTTCAAGTTAGCCAAGCAAAGCTCCTTATCAATGTTATGTCCCATAACTTTGGATACATTGTTAGGTAGATTTATGCAGATAAGCAAAGCTACACGCATTTTATAGCACACTGCCACCACCATGTAAACACCAGATATGTCGCCCGAAATTTTGTTCCTCTCTATTTTTTTTTTCTTTTTGGGTAGGGTTGGGTAAGACGGGGTGGCACTCAACAAAGATCTCCCTCCCTTTAAATACAACATGAAGACATTGGCAACACTGTAACTTTCTTCACCATAAATATTTCTAAATTTTGTTGTGTAATTTCTCATATTTTATGAAGTTATTAGACATTTATGAAGTAGTATTTTGTCAAGTTGACACTATAAATATATTGCGTCGTGGGATAGCTTATTTGTGGATTTTTATCGATTTTCTGACCGTTATACAGTGCGACAATTAGAAGTCGCATATGTTGACTAGCTCATACCAACTGCAATTGTTGAAAAAAAGGAAGCAACCATCTTCTTTTATATTTGAACTACCATAAATGCCCTTTTGAAGAATAATGAACGCAATGTTGAAAGGACATGTAGGTCATTTCGTTGTACACTTTAATTGTTGGGTACTGAGGCAGTCGATAATTTGGGTTGGTATGAGACCCATGTGCATTGTACAACGGTTAAAAAAATTGCTAAAAATTGGAGAATAAGCGCAACTAGACAGGGGCATTGTCTACAAATCTCAAGCAGATTGGTTAATATCTATTCAATAAACTCTTTCCTATTAACTATGCCCATGTAATCTGAAGTAAAGAGTATGGTTTTATTTTGCCTAGTCAATTACTTTACTTGTCTCGAAATATCCATATTTTACGTCCCATGAATGCGAGCAGCCTCTAAGTTAGGAAAATGGAAAACCAATTAAAGAGTTATTTTTGTACTTCATACTCAATGGGCAGAGTTGGCCAATGGATATAGGGTTTAGGACAACGGTTTCCGAAAAGAAAAGAAAAGAAAAATGTTATGATCATCTTAAAAATGAAAAAAACCAACGATGTACAGCGTGAGTGAATTGTGTACCTCATGCTCAATGGATTAATTCTTGGATGTTGGAGAAATTTCTTGAGTGTTTCTTGAATGTAACAAGAGTTATCTTGCCAATTTTACACACATGATATTATACCAGAAGCAGGCTCAAAGTTGCAGAATTTTATCTCGACATACTATTAGATAAACAGATGCAAGATTCTTTTACAGAGAAAAGACTCGTTATATTGGATGTTACGGAGCCTGCTAATGTAAAACATGATTTCGAATAATTGATATTGGATGTTACGGAGCCTGCTAATGTAAAACATGATTTCAAATAATTGAAATTTATAGAGGAAAACATCAAAGCTAGTTACAGCATACCAAATGGAGAATATGCATAGCTCTTTAATGGTTCCGTAAGGGGAGAATGCCACTAATTCACCGTCTTATTTCTCCTCGTCCTCAGAATCTGACTTGGCAAAGACAGGTTCGGGCTGTGTGTCTGCATATGCCGGAGCGATATATTTTGGATCTTTAGCAGCAAAATCAGCATACTTGAGAATAGCTTCTCTGGGATCTTCTTCCATCCATGTCTCTTTTATCAAACCTCCTCACTGAAAACATAAACGTGAAATGTAAGATTATGTTTTTTGCTCTCTCTAAAGGGCTTGATTCTGTTCGAGGGTAAGAGACATTACCTTAAGAAGGTACTGGGTTAGCAAGCTTCCCTTGGTTGTACCAACTCTACATCCGAAACCTGGCCCGTTCATGGGAAGTTCAGGCTTATGGGACTTGAGTGGATCCTTCAATATTTTCTTGCGCTGACGGCTTGGCTGATCTCTAAACATGGGAAGCGCATGAGGGTTCTGAATAACAGGTTGTGCCTGAAAATCATCAACAGACTTTTTCCGCGGTGCACGCGCAACACAAACAAGACTCTTCTTTCACTAACTGTTGAATCGTAGAGTACGTGAGTGCCTCTTCCATGTTTATCCCCAGCTGTGGCGAAGATCTACAGTACCAAAGACCAAGAAGTTTAGCTAGCTTAGATGATTTTGGCATGCCAGTTTGTCCAGACTAGTGTTAAAAAAAATTGCCATAATATGAAGTGTCCTAATCAATGTTTCAAAAGCCAGCCCGGGCATTGACCCGGAGAACGGGAGAAGGGGTCAAGAATCAAACCAGTGGTAAAAAATCAAAACAATTTTTGAATCATGCTACATTACCAGGGCAACATAGGCCTGGTCAACCCATAATTTTTTGAGGTGAACTGGCAGTTTGACATGTTTTTACGGTTCTTGACTATCTGGGTTTTTACATGGAACCGAATACTTCCCAGTTTTTCAAGTCGAACTGACCGTTCTGAGAACATTGGTCTTAATTACCTGTATTGTGCACCGAATTTTTAACTCCCTTTACGAATGACAAAAAAATGATGATATCATTGAACTGCTGGGTGAAGTATTTTCTGGACAATGCAAAAATCTCAACCGATGTTACCTGATTCAGCCTTGGGTGCCAAGCACACTGAACAACACTACATGTAGGAGATATTCCAACAGTTGAAACAAGTTCCAGTTTCTGTCTATCATAAAAACATAGTAGACCACCTGTTGTGCTATCCCTCTCAACGGATGTTCCACTCAAGAAGAGTTGTTCATCAGGACTGAATGCAATATTTTTCTGAGCATAATGATTTGGGAGATCATCAAACATCCGAAGAGACTCCTTCATTTTACGCATATCCCAGACCTAGATAGATTGCAGTATTATATGATTAAAAAAAAAAATGAAAAGAGATTATAAAGAAAGGTTGACAATGAATTGCAAAAATACCTTAAGTGAACAATCAAAGCTTCTTGACAATAGTATTTGTCCATCACTGGAAAACTTAAGTCCAGTGATATCGTCAGAATGACCATTTGCAACAGATATGTCTGGCCTGCTTCCCCATCCAGCTTTAATACTCCATATCTGTAATAAGAACATAAAGCACTTTAACAAAACAGTGGTGAAAGGACAAAGATCGTGAAGTCTTCAAACAAGTAGCCCATTAGTATATAAATCAACCAAAGATCTCGTTCATTTCAATCACTTTCAACATATCCTTAGTTGACCGAAGCAATAAAGTTGGCAAAAGATACCTGTATAGAACCATCCCCAATGCCACCTGCAATTCTTTTTCCTTCATAATCCCTAGTACATGTGATTACCGAAACTCTTCCTGGCCTAGCAAGTTTAGGTTTAATAACCTATCAAAAGAGTGAGACAGTTAGCTTAAAGTACATAGTTAAAACTTTAAAATATATCACGACTGGTGGTGCAATCACATGCTCACGTAGAGAAAGCAACACAAATCTTACAAGTGATAGATGTCCAATGAGCATTAAGGTGACCTTTTTCCCCACGGCCACTACCCAATTCCCCAGGGGTGGAACCCCCATCAAGAAGATCCAAAAGGATACCAAGGTAAAGAAGATGGAAGCTAAAGAAAAGGACAAAGAGATTGAAGACGTGAGATAAGACACATAACAGTGAAATATTATGCCATTACTCCTATCTTCCCAGAGCATTATAACTGAGCTATATCATGCAATTACAATCTCATAATATGAGTCTTAACATTATTTATCTATGTACAAGGTATAGTCATCAAATGGGTAGCAGTAGACTGCGCCAACTAGAATGACAATTCTAGAACTTCTGCAGACCTTGAACACACACTGCACTCGCACAGAAATTTCATCAACCTCTCCCATTTTTTTACAAGCAGCAGCAATACAATTGCCATTTCCCAACAACTAGCGAACTAAACAAGTCAGATTGGATTTTTCAAAACGTCACTACAAACTTCAGTAATCTGGAAAACCTAGAAAAAACAATATTCTACTACATTGTTTATTGCTTTCAGTGGCTGCTAAATATAATTTCTTTTTCTAGTTTACTGGCAGCTTGACACAAAATTCAAGTTCAAATTTCAGATGGCAAGATGATACCGTTTTGCAGCCGCCTAGTAACAACCATAACTTACCATATGCTTTCTATAGTTAGCTTTTGTGTTGATACCGCAAAAGAATTCATGGAACGAAAATAGTTTGCATTTGCTCGAGTCATTTACCAGCTTATATATTATTCTCTACTCAGTTACTACAAGTTAAATTTCACCTCACAGATTCCTCAAGAAAAAAAAAAGGGGCCTGTGAATATGAAACACTGACCTGCTTCTGACTTTTAAAGTCATTTACATCCCATATTCTCAGTGAACCATCCTCAGACAATGTCAAAATTGTCTCCTTGGACTTAGGGTGCCACTCTCCACAAGTCAATCCAGATATGTGGCCTTTTGTGTTCTTGAGATCCCGTATATACATGTCCCCCTTGACAAACTCGCCCAATGTAAGTCCATCACGGTCATAGATCTGCAACAAAATAAAGTTCACTTCAACCTGAACACGTTATAGCCTCAAACTAGATATAAAACATGGATTATCATTGCAGATGCACCTTAGCCTGAGCTGAGCCAGTCACGCACAAAAATCGATCTGAGGTAGGACTCCAACTCAAACCACGAATTTGATGACCTTCATATGGTTCAAGCTGCCTGAATGACTGTAAACGAGCATTCATTCCTTGAAAATCATACATGCGGACAGTATAGTCATAGCTACCAGAAAGTACTCTAGATCCTGTGTGATCCACCGCAAGGGCAGAAACCACCTCCAAGAAGTTCAGTCACGAGACTAAATCAATCCCAAAAAGGATAAAATGCTGTGGAGTTACATAAGAGATTCCATGCCATGCAGATACATCATATATCCTTTGAGTTTACAGTTCATTATAATTTAATACGTTAAAAATTACAAATAATTTTCCAACAGCATATGCTATTTCAAAGCAATCTATCAATCCACTAATAAGTTGTTTCATTGCAATATCGTAACACTAAATTGTGATATCAGATTGGTATTTACAGAAAGCACCTCCATAAACTGTTTGAGTAGGATTCAACAATAGATTTTGAGAGTTATCCTGGAATGTGAATCTCTGAACCTATTGTAGAAAGCTGTATGCATGTAAAGTTGGGTGAACTTCGGGGAACAAAATGAGAGAGATGTAGGTAAAATAAAATAATGAAGGAAAACAAGTAGCCCACTGAAAATTGCCATTGCAAACAAAATATGAAGACTAGAGCACCTAGAAAGCATCCTTTTTTTTTTTTTTGCATATTTGAAGCGGCCTGTGAGAGTATCTTTATTGGTGGCAACATCGAAAAAAGAGAGAAATTTTCTACCCACAAATATAACCACGTTATACACATGATCTTTTGTATTATAATCCAATTCACATAGAACAAGTGCACAAAAACCAAAAGCTTTCAAACACTCCGCACCCAAAAGTTAAAGATTTGTAAACACTAACCCACATATTAATGGTAATTAATTTAGTATGTAATGTTCATCTAAACATTATTATTCTGAAGGACCAAGTAAACACGGATTTAACCATAAATTATACCTTGGTATGCCCCTTCAATACAATGTCGTTGCTAATGGGTATTCGATATCGATCATCCTCTGGTTCTCCATCTATGTCGTCATCCGAGTCTGACTGCGGGACCCGGTGGTGGCCGAGGTTGTCCAATAATCGGTTCATCATCATCATCATCCCCATCTCCACCAAGTGGCCTAGGAGGTCCAATCACTGCCCCGTCATCCACCACCTCCTCCTTCTCATCACTCCCAGGAGGAGGCATGGGGGGCCCAATCATCGCTTCATCATCGTCAACTGATGGGCTAGGCCGCCCAACCAAATCCTCCTCCTTTCCACTGTTCTTTGAATTCTCATCAATTCCATTACCGGATCTAGGGTTACGCTTAGGGTTTTTGAGGGAGTCCAGCCATGCTCTAGAGGAGCTAGAGATAGAAGGCAAGGCATTGGTTTTGTTCTTAGAAGTGGACAGGAAAGGCTTTTCGCCGGTCACGGCGGCGCGGCGCGGCGCGGCGCGTGGCATTGTGAATGGCTTCGAGTGAAGTTTGGGATTTTGATTGCTTACCAAAAGTTAATGGAAACTGTGCCCTAATTCCGTCATATCAGCTTCTTCCTCCATCTCCGCCTGACTGTCGATGATATATAATTATATCTGTATGTATATTTGTATGTATGTACGTAAAGACGGTGAAACTTGTTCTAACTGATAGATTTCAATTTTGAAGCTATTTATAGGCAATGCTCTACCGCCATGGCGGATCCAAATCCGACTTCAGAGTTAACAGGGAAAAATTCATATTAAGCCTCCGTTTCACACCCATTTTCTTTCCCTTTTCTTCGTTTCAACCACACATTCTATCAATAAAATAATACTACAGATAAATCTAAAAATTCTCATTACTTTTTAACCACACATTCTTCCATCAATTACTATTTCAAAATTTATTTTTTCTCCAAAATGGGTATCAAACGGGGGCTAAAAGTACGCACATTTCAAAACTAAGAAACAAATTCAAAATTTTAAAAATCGGATTTTTTAAAATTTTATTTATAAATTAATTTATTAAACATATAATTTATTAATTAAATATATTAATGTCACAGTTCCACAAATCATAAATTAATTGGTTATAAATTATTTCAAGATCACAAATTAAAAATTTTGTAAGTCACAATTTATTCATCGATCACAAATTTATTAAATTAATATGTCACACATTATTCATTAGTTACAAATCACAAACTTATTTTATGGTCACAAAATATCTAATTAATTAGTCACAAATTAATTT
>CAIGRT010069000.1:0-13517 GCA_903798405.1 Fraxinus platypoda | reverse complement strand
AATTCAGATCTTGATCGGGTTATCGTACTGAGACCCTAAATCCATCTTCCATTAATTTCATCGAATTCAGATCAAACCCCAATCTATTGACAACCCTACATATAGCTACTAATGATGGAAAGTGATGAATTGGTCCAAATAAAATTAATCTCCTATTTTCTATAGACAAAATAAAAACTTTCAACTGTTGACGTGGTAAGAGAACGTTAGTTATATTATTTGAATTTATGACCGTTTCAAATAACCATAATTAAGGTTCTTTTTCACATCAGTAGTGAAAAGTTTTTATTCTATGTATTGAGGTTAGGAGATCAGAATTCTTTGTCCAAAATTGAATTAACATATAGTTGCTGCTTGGTTGGAAACCTCGATTTGTAAGAGCTTGTATGTATATACATGTAAAAAACTTTTCCGCACATGAACATGTATGTGTATATGGTTAACAAATGATGATACTCCGAATAAGCATATAACCTCCATTTGGTTCCCATTATTTGAGATTTTAATGGTTGGAATATTGTATTTTTTTTATTTTTTTTTGAAAAATGTGTGATTAAAAATGGAAAAAAAGTTATGAAATTACGTATAATATTATTTTATTAGAGAATGTATAGTTAATAAGAAGATAGAGAAAAATGAATTATATTTTAATGGGCTACACAGGAGCATAAAAATTAAGAGATTAACAATTTAGGGTTTTACGAATGTCCTTCATGAACTTTTATTCTTTACTAGTAAAGAGAACGTGCGTTGTACGTTAGTTGATTATTGTCAAGTGAAGGTAAAAGAAATCTTTTACTCACTGTTTTATCATTACACTTGTTAAATTTATCCTTAGAAGGTC
This sequence comes from Fraxinus platypoda, assembly GCA_903798405.1. NCBI lineage: Eukaryota > Viridiplantae > Streptophyta > Magnoliopsida > Lamiales > Oleaceae > Fraxinus > Fraxinus platypoda. Next base: position 12,673 of record CAIGRT010069000.1, on the reverse strand, counting down.
AAACATGCCGGTAAAATTCAATTTCAACAATCACCAATTAAATTAACTAAAAATCCAAAAATACAAGAATGACAATAGATTGATGGTAATTCAATTTCAACAATCACCAATTAAATTAAATAAAAATCCAAAAATACATAGTTAAATTGAGTTTAAGAATGACAATAGAATGATGGTAATAGAAAATACCTTCACAGCAAAAAATTGAAAACTATTGAAAAAAAGTTGGCATTAAAATACCTTATTTTCATCCATATGTCTTGCCAAGTATGTGTGTAAAATATCCGAATGTGTATAGTCGATGTCCTTGCGCATCTTGTTATTACACTATACAACTTTTCCCGCGTCAAATAACGATTTGGATGGACACTTGGAGATAAAATATGCCTGACAGTAAATGTATGTATTTTGCAATTTTGTGTTATAATTTCATATGAAAACTTTTTTAAAAATTTGTTTGGATTAGCTTACGTTATGGAAAGGTAATTCATTTTGCGTAATTTATAGTTTTTATTTTAATGTAAGTTACAAAATCATTTTTGTAGTAATTAAGGGATCAAGTATTTATGATATTATTACTAATTATATATATATAATCCAAGATATAGTATATACAAAATATTTTATTTTATCCTCAACTCCCTTTAACAAAGCAACCCCTAGGTAGTCATTACTGACTCGTCAGTTGTCCCCTTAACTCACAATAGACCTTACACAAACACATAAAAGTTTCGACTTTAGAAGACATTATTGTCATTGACACCTAAGCAGCTTCCCTCGTCTTGGTCCTCCAAATCTTTATGTTAAGACCAGAGTACACGATGCTGGTGATTTGTGACTTTTAAGACTGCAAATGCTGCACAACCCATTTTTTAATTGTGATAAGCAGGTTTAAGAAAACCCAACCAAACTTGAACCGTCGATTAATATAAGCAACCCAACCCATAAAATTGTAGATTGATTTAGGTCATTTTAACCAGTACTAGATTGCCACCTCTAATTTACAATATACAAACAGCACAACAAAATCCAAAATAAGGAAATGAAGCTTAATTGAAATTGAAACGTCGAATAATAACCGAGTTAAATGTTTCATTAGCCACTGAACTTAGCACCAGGCCACTGAACTTCACTCCGTCCAACTCCATCACTCACCGGCTAAAAACCGTCAAAGGAGGCGCCTACGTGGACGACGGAAAGCTGAGCTGGCCTGTTAAATTCGTCCAAATAATTTCTGGAGAGCCAAATCATACTCCACGTTGGTAAAATCTCTCCAGGTGAATTGTAGCTCTCAAATTCATACAAAAATGGCGGAAAATTCAACTCCTCCACCGTCTCCCCCGAAACCCTCCGTGCAGCCATCAACGACTTAGATGAACATGACAATTGAACCAGCAAATTCACAACATTTTCAGGGTTTGCCAACCTTCTCTTCCAGTCTCGCCATCACCTCCCTTCTCTTGACCAGAAAATAAAAAACAAATGGTGCAATCCCAGCAGCAGCAGCAGCAAAACAACAAATGGTGCAAACCCAACAATAATTGGTACAAAATCACCCGCAACAGCAACAACAATTGAAGCAATTGTAATGATGGGACAATATCGTCAACAACAGGCCGGGGTTTATGGACAATGAATTTTGGGGGCAGAAATGCACTTCAGCAACACCAGCAATTGCAACAGCAGCAGAATCAGTTGTAGTAACTACTAGGGCGGATGAACATCAACAATTTGACGCGGACGGCATTGATGGGGCAAACAGAGCACCAGCCCATGTTATCTGGTCAACCTGCAGCGGCTGCAGCTCAATTTAAATTCATCCAAATAATTTCTGGAGAGCCAAATCACACTCCACGGTAGCAAAATCGCCATTTTTGTTTGATTTGGGGAAAATGGAATCACGCCTTACGGGTTGGGTTTTAATAGAGTGATAGAGCTGCTGGAGCTGGAGATGAAAGTTCTCAAATTCGTTGTGGCATGATTAGATGCACATTTGCTTATTTGGCGATAAGTTGGCTAGTGAGAAATTATTTGGACGAATTTAACAGGCCAGCTCAGCTTTCCGTCATCAATGTAGGAGCCACCGTTAATAGTTTTTAGCCGGTGAGTGATGGAGTTGGACGGAGTGAAGTTTAGTGGCCAACGAGACAAGTTTGGAAGTTCGGTGAGTAGTCCGTGACATGCTGCTAAGTTCAGTGGCTAATGAAACATTTAACTCAATAATAACCAGCATACATCTTATAATGAAGTATCACCTTTAAGTTATCGATCACCATCCCTGCACCACTCTGTAGTTGAGAACAAGGTCATCAGGTTTCTTCCATATATAAGCCCGGACAGTGGCTAAGCTCATGTCAGGAGATAGTACCTAGGGATTACCAGAGAAGTTCAATACTTATATATAAACAAAATGATTCATTTTTTATCATTTAAGATTTGAGAGGAAGAGGCAGCACTCACATACATTTTGTTCCATAAAACAGATATCTAGATTTGGAAAAGGTTCAATGATAATCATGGACCGCACAAGCCTTATTAATGAAAGATTAACTGCCGGGGATGGAGACACTCAAGCACGGAGACACGACCGTGTGCACGGAGACACGACACAAGAAGGTGTCTATGTGCTTGGCATGGAGACACGTTCTCTTGTCTCCGTGCCGTGCACGGAGACACGACCCTTTCAAAGCTTCAAGTGCCTTCGCAGCGTTACTCTCTTGCCAAACACCCACAATGGCATCAAGGATTAAGATTAAAACTATCACAAACGGTTCTACATAGGCTTCAAACCCTGACTCTCCAGTTTCATTCCTATGCAAGTAAGCAAGAACTAATGATATTAATGCTGCTAATAAAAGGATCTTGACAAGCATATCATCAAATTGTTCCAGAACAAGTCTCCAAAGGGGCTTCTCCTTCTCTTTTTGGATCTCGTTCCAACCAGATATCTCTCTCTGCTTTTACACCTCGTAGCTGCTCAAACCCTTTTCAAGTTTCACTTTGTACTCCTTCAAGCACTGCTCTACAGGCCATGACCATGCTTTGAATGATTTCTCATTCATTGTTTCTTCAATTAGGAATTGAGTTCTCACACAAGAAAGGACTTCTATGCTATTAGCCTAAATCAATTTCAAAACCTGCAAAAGAGTAATGAATAACAAATGTAACCATCAAATTTCTAATTAAATAGACGAAGAAAAGAAAAATAACATAATACAACCAAAATTGGAAACAATACTACTATTTAATCCTTGACAAAGACTAATACATTTTATACGCCATAGAATAAATGAAAGATTAGACTTTGTGCAACCAACTAATTTGTCTCTATAACGTCATCAAACTTATCACTATTTATTGCACACGAAACTAACTATGCATATGGATTAAAAATAAAAATAAAAAATAAAGCAAATATATGTTGCAATTCCCAACAAAATATCATTTAAGACTTACCAATAAAATGCAACTCAAACGAAGAAGCTTCAATCTTTAGCAAATATAAGCAAAACCCATAATTTATAAGCAAGAAATTCGTAGACACGGCATGGGTAGTGAAGGCATTGAAAGAGAAGCTATTGAAAGGGAGTTTCGCTGTTGGGAATAAGCAATGGAAGAGAATGGATAGTGAAATCATTGAAAAGGAAGCCATAGACACGACAATTCGGTGCTTGTGAATTAATGGTGGTGGATTGACGAATGATGGGAGAGGTATGAATGAAGTTAATTGCGTGTGAAAATGGAAGATGGGATGAGTTGCGTGAGGAGGAGGAGAAGTGTGAAAAAAAAAGCATTTACGACGATGGGAAATTACGACATGTGGCAGCCAAGTTTTTGCCTCTTTTATATTGTAGTGATATAATGGTGGTAAAACACGAAAGAATGTATACAGCGGTGGATTCAGCACCCGACGAGGGAGCGTGGCCGCGCGTGCTGGGCTCTACCGGAACAATGCACATGCATGAGGAAGAAGGAGACCAGTGCGCGTGAGGCGAGGGTTTGGCTTTCTTTTTTTTTTTTTTTTAAAATTGGGTATTTGCATTTGGTTGGGCTGAAATTATAATTTAATTTAGTTGGGCATTGGCTTTTCAATCTACCAGGCCCAAATTAATTATATATATGGTCCAGATCCGTTAATTTCACCACAGTTCCATTCCCATTTTCCATAAATTTACACGGTTCCACCACTTCATCTGACACTCACCTCTCGGTGAGGCCTCCACTAGTGATGAGTCCAATCGTGCCAGTGCCGGACGAATCGAGTCTTAGAAGCCAAAAGGTTGGAAACAGGCTGTTAGTGCCACTGTCTGCTGCGGTGCTGTCGTGACTGTGAGCCAGTGAGTTTTCAGACTCTCTCTTTTTTTTTTGGTTTTTGTGTTATTTTTTACTTATGAGTTGTGATTATCCTTACTTAAAAATCATGATTTATGTTCTATGAGTTAATTNCTCCATCACTCCTATGTCATTATCTCTCTCTCTCTCTCTCTCTCTCTCTCTCTCTCTCTCTCTCTCTCTCTCGTTTTATTTATTATTTATGACTTATGAGTTATATTTATGTTCTATGAGTTAATTGACAATTTGGCATTGAAATGAGAATTGTGATTTGTGAATCTGTGATTTGGGATAAATAATTTATGTTACGCTATCATTGAATTATGAATTTTAATTTATCATTTATGAGTTTTGATTTGTGAATTGGGAAGTAGGATAAGTGAAAAAAAATCACTTGAGAAGATGATGGTCTTAATTCAACAATGTGTACTCTGTTTTTTAATCATTTGTGATTGAAAAATAAATTGGGGGCATTTTGCAATTGTAGATTATTGGTATTATTCGCTATGAATCTAATCAAGAGTGACTTGTGCAATAAAATGAGAAATGATTGGTTGAATAACAATTTGGTGGTTTACATTTTGAGAATGAGGCAATATTACAACGTTTTCAAAATATGAGGCCCCATAGAATGCAGTTGTTGAGTAAGATTGTATCGTATTTATGATTTGTGATTTATATATATTGACGGGTGATTTATAGATTTAGTACTGTAATTCGGTTGATAAATTGTTATATTATTCTTCTTGTAGTCATCCCTCTCTCACTCTATCTCGTATTTCGTAAACGATCTCGCTAGTGCAGCCGTTGATGGTTAACAACCATCGACCGCCCTAGCTGAATTCGAATCCACTGAATGTATACACCAAAATTAACGCACTAGCTGTGGTTGGTAATGATTTAATTGTTTTGAATTTTTTAAGAGATGTCAATGTATCACTAAGAGCAATGAAAAATGATTAAGGTAGTAGATCAGGATCTCAAACAGTCAAACTTACTGAAAATAAGAGTTTAATCTTGGCTTGGTGAATTTAAAATTCAAATTTTTTAGTAAATTTTTATAAAATTTGATGAAATTTGTGGTTGCAAAATGAACAAAAATTGTGAATATCATAAAATATGTGATTAAAATTAATTGTTGACTTTGAATTTTTATCCATCTTTTAAGCTACACCAAAACATAGACTTACGTGCTAATTCAACTCGTAAACTAAAACCTAGTTAAATAGAAAATCTCTTTCTAGATAGATAGATGATTAACTAGATGAAATATATATAGGGTTTGAGCCCTATTTTTATTGAGAATGGATTTTTAATTATGATATTTTGAAGAATGTGTGATTAAAAAATAGAGAAACTTTTTCAAATTTATTTGTAAAATTATTTTATTGAAAGAGTAATTGAAAATGAGCATCTATTTGATGCACATTTTTTAGGAAATAATGCGTTTTAAATAGTGATGTGATGGAAAATATATATTTAAAAAAAGAAGGAAAAATTTTGAATTTGTATGTAATATTATTTTATTGAAGATTGTGTGATTAAAAATGAGTATTGAAAGAATGCATTTTTTTTTTTAAGAATATTGATCAAACAGGGTTGAAACAAATGAATTTTTAAGGGATGATGATCAAACATGGGCATAATGTAATGGAAAATGATGGTGGGCAAAAGAAAAGGATTAATAAAAATGAACGAGAGAGAAATTCTTCATCCACGTGTCGCCTGATCATGCTTTATTTCATTTCGATAGAGCTAACGTTAACAACCACAAAAAACTGTCAAGCGTTTTTTGGCTCCAAAAATAACAAAGAAAAAAAAACAAATTCACAACAAACACATTCTGTCAAAAAACATGGTTTCGACTGTACTAACTCCACACCTCTTTTCCCTTCATAGAACCCAGCAGCTCCATCACCACCGTCGCCGCCTCCACCACCACTCCCCAAGCAACACTGGTCCATCCAGAATAAGTATTATTTACTCTTCTTCAAGCTTGCAAGAAATCAAGAAACCATCAGCATCACCTCCGCCGCCACCAGATGATTCAGAGGGAAGAGACTTGTTGAGCTGGAAGAGTATAAATATGCCACCAATACGGGCTGCGAAGAGAGTGGTTCTGGTGAGGCACGGGCAGAGCACGTGGAATGCGGAGGGTCGGATCCAAGGGAGCTCGGATTTCTCGGTGCTTACTCAGAAAGGCGAAGCTCAGGCTGAGACATCGCGACAGATGCTTCTTGATGATTCCTTTGATGTCTGCTTCTCAAGGTTTGTTTGTTTTGAGTACCCATTCTTGATTTTTTATGATTTCGCCATTAATTATCCTTCTTTTCTGAGAAATAGAAATAGTAATATTTTAATTGAGGGCTGAAATTTTGGTATTGTGAGTAATTTGTATAGTTGTTAAGGTTGACTATGTGCCTCATCCATAGTTTCAAAAGTAGGGTTTTTCTAGAGGGGATTGTTGACAATCATGCTGCGCGATACCTATGTTGATGTTTGGTTTGAGATTGGGATAAACGCGTTGATAAATTATTGACATAATTTTGAGTGTTCACATATGAGGAGAATGGTGGCCACCGTGGTATCTATAGATAAGGAGCCTAAATCATGTAGGAACAGGCCCTAGACATGGATAGGTAGTAAGCTCAAGGAGCTCCAAAAGATAGGAATCTCTGCTCCTTTGACGCAGACACTAGATTGACTTGACATGGAGACGACTTTAATGTCTTATCATTGACCACGTACCACAGGTGAGGCTAATGTGCATTAAATGCGATTTGAGGAATAATGAGTGCTGCCCGTCAATGGAGTGAGGTTGCAGGTCTTTGATAGGTAGGAGCCGAGCTCGGTGTCTTTGTTGCTATCTAACTGTTGATCACGTTGCCAGTGTGGTCGAGCAGATTTTTGAAAGGTCGTTGACCTTGAGACCTTTTTGACTAGTTTTCGCTTGACATTTCCCATGCCATGTTTGCCCTTAGATGTTGCTGTTATGCTAACACGTGGCAGAACTTGAGGAGGCAATAACATTATCTTTATATTTGCCAATGATTATATATTACAGAAATCATCTGCATATAGTATATGCATATGAATGTGTACTTGCGTATGTATATGTGTACCATCTAGGTGTTCTTCACTTCTGTGAGAGTTAAAATATGTCTACCAACGTGAATGTGCAGCAAATCAATTGAATTAACAACTTATCACTGCCACTATGCTTGCTGATATTTCCTGATTTTCAGGAATGGAATGAAGAAATTAGTTAGCCACATGGCATTTAATTATCTAGAATATTCTTTGTATAGATATGCTTGTATAGGTTGAATGTGTATATAAGCTAACATTATGAAAGAACCGATCACTGTGAAAATTCATTCAATCAATATGGCTGTTGCTTTAAATCAAAACATATCTCAAGTTTCAACTTGGTATCAGGGCACTATGGCTAACACCAACACAGGCAATCACTCCAACCCAACTGATCTGAGCACGAAACTAGTCACTCAAATTGTTGTAAGCCAGAACTCACATTTTGGAATGAGTCTTACTTAAACACCATTAGTAAAACTCGACAGAAATAACTTCTTGCTATGGAAAAATATGATTATGCTTATAATTAGAGGGCATAACTTGGAAGGTTATCTGTTGGGGACAAAGGAGTGTCAACCAGAATTTCTAGCTACACAAACCACCGTTGGACATGGAGAAGCAGTGGAAATGACCCTGAATCCTGAGTATAATAGGTGGATCTCAGTTGATCAACTACTGATGTGATGGCTATATTCATCTTTGACTGTAGAGATAGCAATGAAAGTCATGGGATGTACCAGTTCAAACAAACTGTGGACTGCAGTAGAAGAAAGCTATGTCATATTAAACAAGTCGAGAATTGTGTTCCTCACTGGAGAATTGCAAAGGACAAGGAAGGGAACTATGTCCATGGATCAGTACCTCACTACAATCAAACAGCTGGTTGACAATCTAGAAGTAGCTGGGAAGGTTATTGACCACAGCGATCTCATAACTCAAGTCCTATCAGGATTAGATGAGGAATACACACCCATTGTAGTGCAGATTAATAGTAGGGATAACATTTCATGGTATGAACTATCGTCTGTACTTATGACATTCGAAAGTAGACTTGAATATCTGAATCAAGTCAGGAACAACTTTTCATCGATGAATGTTGGTCAGTCAAGTGTGCAACTAGTTCACAGAGCAAGTTCAGGAACTAGCAGAGGTTTTAGAGGAGTTAACAATGTCAGATCTTCGTACTTCAGAGGCAGAGCAAGAGGTAGAACTAGAGCTTCAGCTGGTAGGCAACATGAAAGCAGAGGACCATGTCAAATATGTGGGCTTAACAACCACTCTGCAAGCTGGTGCTTCAACATGTATGATGAAAGGTACACGGGCAGTAAACCAAGCAACCAAATGAACCAGCACACCAGCTTAGCACCTTCATCATATGTAGCTTCACCAAGGATTGTTGAAGATCCAGCCTGGTTTGGAGATTCAGGTGCAAGCAATTATGTTACTGATAAAAGTAATTTGCATATTTGTTAAAAACTATGAAGGTAAGGAAAAATTACTAGTTGGTGATGGAAATTCATTACACGTTGCACATGTTGGAAATGGAAATATGCCTACAATGAATGATAGACCTCTTGCACTAAATAGACTGTTGCATGTGCCCTCAATTAAAAGGAACTTAGTGTCTCTCAGCTCACCAATGACAACAAAGTATTTATGGAATTTTGCCCTGACTATTGTGTTGTGAAGGATCTACAAACGAGGAGGATTCTACTGCAAGGGATGCTTAAGGACGGGCTGTATCAGTTGAAGTTGCCGCACCTTAAATCAGAACACATTACTGCAGAGTCAAACCACCACAATAAGTCCAGTTGCCTCACAGTGAGATCTAGTAGTGATGAGTCAACCAAAGTTATCAAAATGTCAGAGTCTGAACTTGATATTTGACATAGAAGACTAGGCCATCCTTCGAGCCATGTTATGAATCGAGTTCTTGAGTCATGTAATAAATACACCAAAACTAATGAAATTCCTACTTTCTGTGAATTATGTAAATTTGGGAAGTCTCATGCACTACCATTTAATGTTTCCTCATCACATGCTTCAAAACCTTTAGACCTTGTGCACACGGATGTCTGGGGACCAGCACCTTTAAATTCTACCTCGGGGTTTAGGTATTATATAATTTTGTGGAGATCATAGCAGATTTACATAGATATATCCTATGAAGCACAAATCAGATGCACTAAGTATCTTCATTCAGTTTAAAAACTAGTGGAAACTAAGTTGGAAAGAAAGATTAAAGCATTACAGTCAGATTAGGGAGGAGAGTTCAGGAACCTTGTTAAGATTGCCCTCGAGTTTGGTATTAAACTTAGGCACACATGTCCTTACACCTCTGAACAAAATGGAAGGGCTAAAAGGAAACATAGGCATATTACTGAGACTGAGCTTACACTTCTAGCTCAAGCTCACATGCCCCTATTTTACTGGTGGGAATCCTTTAAGATTGCAACTTACCTGATAAATAGACTGCCTATCTCTGTTCTTCAGCACAAATCACCCTTTCAAACATTGTTTGCAAGAAACTTTGATTTCAAATTGTTAAAAACTTTTGGTTGTGCATGCTATCCCTGTCTTAGACCTTATCAAAAGCACAAATTCAGTTTTCACTCTCAAAGGTATGTCTTCTTTGGCTGTGGTGAATCACATAAAAGTTATAAGTGCCTAAGCTCTACCGGTAGGATTTACATCTCCAGACATGTAGTGTTCAATGAGTTAGAGTTTCCCTTCAAAACATGTTTCATAAACAAACTAACCCAGCCAACCATTATGAGTTTTCTTCCTTTTGTTGAGTCCAGTCATAGAACCGTTCCTCAAACTGCAACTGATACAATTCAGCCTGATTCATCACCTGCTGCAGGCTCCTTTGACAGTGAAATGGGAATTGAAGGTGGAATAGTTATAGAAAATAATGCTGATGAGATAAACCAAGAAGAATCAGCTGACTGTTAGGTAGAAATCCAACAATATGATACTGAAATTGCAGCAGAAAATGTAGACGTACAAGGTGAAAATGTAACTTAAAACACAGGACACCAGATGATTACTAGAAGCAATGCTGGAGTCTTCAAACCAAAATTTACACAAGCCAGGTACTGGATGAATTAGCAGAAATCAAACCACTGAATGCTGATGAAGCACTGCTAAGTGATCACTGGAAGAATGCTATGCAGGAAGAGTATAAAGCACTATTGAGAAATGAAACCTGGACATTAGTGCCTCATAAGGCAGGAATGAAGGTAACTGGAAATAAATGGGTATTCAGGCTGAAGTATGATTAAGAAAGAAGAGTGCAAAGACATAAAGCAAGATTAGCGGCCAAGGGTTTTCTTCAAACTCCTGGAGTAGACTTTAGTGAAACATTCAGTCCTGTTGTTAAGGTATCGACCTTGAAAATTATTCTACAACTTGCAGTTTCTAAGGACTGGGAAATCAGACTAGTAGATGTAAATAATGCTTTTCTGAATGGAAGGTTGAATGAGGTAGTATACATGGACCAGCCACAAGGATTTGTAGATGAGAAAAATCCTAGATTTGTATGCAAATTGGGAAAGGCTCTATATGGATTAAGGCAGACCCCAAGGGCATGACATGAAAGGCTGAAGAGCAACTTGTTAGAGTGGAAGTTCAGACAGTCCAAAACAGATAATTCTCTGTTCTTCTTGGCAAATGAAAGAGATGTGCTATTTGCACTAATATACGTGGATGATATAGTGATTACAGGTAATAACAATCAACAGCTGCAAGAGTTCATTGATAAACTAAACACCAGCTTTGCACTTAAGGATATGGGAAGTCTCAGTCAGTTCCTAGGAATTGAGGTACGTAGAGATGCAACTGGACTATACTTAACTCAAAGAAAGTATGCTATGGACTTACTCAGAAAGTTTGGTGATGATAACTTGAAACCAAGTCTGACTCCTATGGCAGTAGGTAGGGGTGGGCGTGGGTTGGGTTGGGTCGATTTTTCCCCCAACCCAAACCCAACCCAACACGGTCGGTTTGATCTAATTTCAACCCAACCCAACCCAAATACACGTTGAAACCCAACCTAACCCAACCCAATCAAGTGTCGGTCGGGTTGGGTTGGGTTGGTCGGTTTGGACAAAAGCGTAATTTATTACCATATATTTCAAATAAAACCAATACGTCATCCAAATAAAAATTTTACCAGGCAGTTGGATCGAGCAAGATTTTCTGATTTCTTAAAAATAGGTATACTGCCAGTTCTTCTTTTTGGTTTCTATGCACAAGCACAAGTTGAAGTCTTTATGCAATACAAGCACGCAAATTTTGTTCACTAATTTTTAATCGATGAAATATTAAAGCAAAGCCATCATTAGACAATATTTAAGGAATAATCGATGAAAGCTCCCAACAAACTGAATTAATTATCTGCCTGAAAGAAATTCTGATTTCATAAGCCAAAATATGTACTCCAGAATTTTAAGTCAGATCCAAATTAGTAAAACAAGCAGGGTACGTTTCTCATCGAACTATATTCAAAATCTTGGAGAAGTCCATGAACCATCAAAAGCAGAGCATTAGAAAACCCCACTAACAGTGCTCAACAAGATAAGTTTGGCGGTATATGGTACTAAAGAAGCGCATTCACTAACCTCACTGACAAGAATCATGGAAAAACTTGCAAAGAAAGCATCAAATACTCCAAGACCAGAGTCCAACTCCACACCAAGATTAATAGAATCAGGGTCGTTCTCATCTATTACAATACCTGTCTTGATTTTGTCGACAAAAATCTGTTCGGCAGAATTAAAAAAAAAAAAACAATTATCATCAAACTTTAACAGTAAATCCATATATATTGATTCGCCATCAGCCTTTAATATTCCTCAACCAAGATCCCAGTTTAGTGATACTCCTAAATAGCCAGTTTAAAAGATCACATTTATACAAAGAGCATACTCACTTTACTTCGTCGACCCAGATCCTTGATTCCAGCATTTGACTCCTCCCTTCCATTTTCCTAGTTATTTCAAACATAAAAACAAGACGTCACAGAATATCAAGAACAAAATTTGAACATATAGAAAAGAGAAAAAAAATATAAAAAATAAATACCTGAGCAAAAATAACAGGAGGGGAAAAGTAAAGGAAGACGAGAAATATCAAGGAAAGGGCCTGAAGGATGGTCCTTTAGAAAAATGCATACCCTGATATTTCAAAGATTTGAGCGAAGTTAATGTCCGGGACTCCGAGTGGCTGAGGCGCTGAGGCGAAGTGG
>CAIGRT010068991.1:0-18181 GCA_903798405.1 Fraxinus platypoda | reverse complement strand
ATCATAAATGGGTGGAAAGGGAATTGTTTTTCCATTTTCCATGGAAAAAGTAAGGTATCAAACAGGATGATTTTTTTCAAATCTTTTCAAATACGTTGTTATATATGAATTTAATTACTTTCAGTTTAAGACTTTCGAAAAAAAATTATGATACATTTTAAGGCATATATTTGGGTATCAGTTAGCTTTCACATTATTTTGTAGCACTTGCAAGAATTATCATTTTTCATGGTGTGATAATTCTCATTTTATGATTGGTAAAAGAGTTTATGCTTAAATTCATGTTTGATTTGAATGTAGAGTAGCAAGCATTTTATTGAGTATAATTCGTTATACTCATTCCTTTTTATTTACAAAATTCAGATGAAAATTAATATGTTGGACGATGGTGGATGGATGGTGTGCCATTGGACCAACGGATCCTCGTCACGAAGCACCTATTTGTTGAGTTTGATTAGTTTATTATATTATAATTTTTAATTACTCCTAGTTTTATTGCATATTAAAACTAATTTTTATTAATATTTTGATAAAAGATATAATCCCAAAACGTTTCGTATATTTTAATAAATTAATTTTATCTTTTATTAAATTGTTTTGATATATCATTATATTGAAATTAATTTTTTAAGCACGTTAAAAATACATGTTTAGTAGCTCATCGGGTTGCTAGAATTTGGGGTGTTACAACCATAAACATCACCACATCCATATTAAATCCAAAACCAACACCACAACTGCTACATTTACCATAAATCCACAACAAAATCGCCAACTACAGCGTTGGACTACCATCTTCACCACCATCATTACCCGATTCCTTCATGTTGCTGCCTCCAAAACACATTGCCCGAATTTCTCCTCACCTCGTAGTCGGCAATTGAGCCCATATGAATAATACATAGTTTGGATCTATCTGTAAATAGATAGATCTGAGTGTATCCGGAGAGGAAGCTCCCTCCCTCTCTCTTTGCGGTGGTCGAAATATGGTGGCGTAGGTTGAGAGAGAGAGATAGATTGTATAATTGTGTTTGTATGTAGAGAGCCCCTATTTGACAACCATTATCCAATTTGTTTTTTAGAAATTTATTTTTAACCACAAATTCATACAATACGAGTGTGTTTATGCACATTTTTTAGGCGAGAATGCATTTTTTTGTGATATGATGTGAATATGTGGTTGAAAAAGAAGGAAAAGTTATTGGTGTGGTAGAAAATATTATTTTATTGAATAATGTGTGGTTAAACATGAGTAGAAAAATGGGAATAAAAATGAAAATGTGGCTCAAACAGGGACTACATATTCTACAAGTAAATCTAAAATGTTTTTCCTACTTTTTAACTGTTCATCCTTCAAAAATTTACTATTCAAATTTGTATTTTTGCCGAATAATGCCATCAAACAGGTTCGTAGAGAGAGAGATTTATGTTTGGTGAGGGTGAGGGGGAAAGTGTGGGTGAGGATAGGATGTGTGACCTATGTGCACAAATGTATAAAATATAAAGAAAGTGGGGGTGGTTATTGTATGAGTAGGATATATATGGTGTACATTATGGTGTATATCAAGTTTTAAATTTTGTCACATGGCAACACATCATTGAAAAATTTAGAAATAATACAATTTTTTGATCCAATTATTTATGGACAAGTTGAATAATATCAACAAGGTGAACGCATACAAATGACATTACCCATATATATTTTTAAATTAAAATCCATAAGTAGTATATTAATTTAATTTAAAAAACATTATTAATAATATTAAAAAGATGAATTATTACCTGATTTTTGAATAAATGAGTTTTAAACCTATTTTTTAAGTTTAAAGTTAAAAAATTACGTGTGAGTAATTTTCTCTATTATTAATTAAAGACGAACTTCTTTGAACTGTAATATATTGGGCCTAGTTTGACCAAATCAACCTCTTCTTGAGCCCAATATAAATAATTTAATACGAGTTTTAAAATGAGTTCAATATTGATATAATAATTTGAACTAATTTGAGAACTAATGTTACTTACCTAGTAATTTATTTTAATAAGTTATAACTCGAATTTGGCTTATTCAAAATTAATTTTTTTCTTGGGTACATAATGCGCCATTTAATACGAGATTCGAAATGAGCCCATTATCAATGTAGCAGTTTTCGCTCCAATATACACATTTGCATCAAATAAATTATTGACTTCTTAATTTATTTTCACTTAGTCCTCGACATACCAAAAGTATAAAAAGTACCCAAATCGCAATCCTTACCATTGGATGATCATTTTCATTACTAAATAATCTTGACTTGTCCCATTTTCGTCTTAAAATATATTTTTCACCGTTTGTAATCTAGTCCCTAAATCATAATTCTTACCATCGGGTGTCTTTTCCGTCCATTTTTCACGATTTTTCCACCTTAGAAATCATCCAAAAAATCATAGTTATCGTTGTTATGAGATATAAATTACAATATTAATAAAAATAATTAATAGCAGAAAACCCCCCGTAAATATTTCTACATGTGATATACTCCATACCTATTGAAAATAGCAGAAAACCCCCATGTTTGAAACATTTTGTATGTGTCACTTATAATCCTAAATTTTTAAAACTTTATTTTCCATCCCACCCCACCCCATTTACAGAAAAGTAGTGGAGAAATTTTTAGATTACTCATAATACTCTACATTGAACCATTACTAAAAATTCAGTAAACTTTAAGGACATTTTTGAAATATTTGAAAAGTGAGGGAGTTAATATGTATTTTTGTAATAAACCTGCTCTTCTTCACGCAGATTAATTTCTCCTTAAGAACCCTCATCCTCTCCTCCTGTATAATTGCTAAAGAAACTCTTTTTAATTTGATTTTTTTCCCCAAAAAAAATATTAATTGTGTACTGAAATTGTAATTATTTCTTTTAAATTTTGACATTTTTTATTATTTATAACGAAAAATTTATCAGATCTCGATGGTACGGGAAGTTTTTTGCACAAAAAGTTTCAAATAGGGGAGTTTTCGACGATTTTTAATAGGTAGGGAGTATATCGCATGTGAAAACATTTACACGGGGGTTTTCTGAAATAAATTCATAATAAAAACAAGTTTGTACAAATCAGAGAGACACACGTGTGTTTGTCCTATTTCTAAAATATCTAAAATCCCAATAAAATGTACTCACAATTAATTCCATAATAAAAACAAGTTTGTACAAATTAGAGAGACATACGTGTGTTTGTCCTAATATCGAAAAAATGTACAATTTTCAAAGTTGAGTGAGATAGACAACGAAAAAGCCATTGATTGGGTGACAGCTCACTGGTGTATTCTCGAAGAGTTAGGCCCACACCCGACCCCACCCATGCTTTTTCTCATTCCTATGAACGAATCTCCCAAGTTTTTTCTTGGCTGGACAATTTTTTGATAGAAAGAAAATGAAGGACCTAAAAGTATAATTTAACAGTTAGTTGGCATAACAACTCTCTATAAGACTGGAAGCCAAAAGTTCTGTGGATAGCAAGTAGAAATGGAATACCCACACGGCTATCCCCACTCACACCATAGTCCAGACAGGAGAGAAGAAGCCTACCCGCCACCGCCACCGCCACGACCCCATCCGCCTCCTTTTTACGGGGAAGATGCGCCACCGCCACCACCACGACCACGACCACATCCGCCTCCCTTTTACGGGGAAGATGCGCCACCGCCTCCCTTTTACGGGGAAAATCCTCCGCCGCCTCCCTTTTACGGGGAAAATCCTCCGCCGCCTCCCTTTTACGGTGAAAATCCGCCACCGCCTCCCTTTCACGGTGAAAATCCGCCACCCTATCACAGGTCTCATATAGGGGGACCGCAGTATCCTCCGCCTCCGCCAATTGTCTCTCATCAAAGCGAAAACAATCCGCATCACCATCAGCATCATCCCCACCTTCCTTCGTTTAACCATCACCACAGCTCGGAAGTCGCTAACAAACCCTCTGTTAGGGTTTTTTCTAAGGCGGAGACTAATTACTCTTTGACCATCCGGGATGGGAAGGTTATCCTTGCCCCTTCCAATCCATCAGATCCATTTCAGGTATGTTCTTTGGTTACAAAAATTGAAACCCCTTATGTCTTTTTCTTCAATTCAAGTTCAAAACGATCGATTTGTGGTCTATCTTGCTATTTCAGCACTGGGTTAAAGATGATAAGTACAGCACAAGAGTCAAGGACGAACAGGGTTTCCCCAGCTTTGCGTTGATTAATAAAGCCACTGGGCAGGCAATGAAACACTCCATTGGAGCCACACATCCTGTATGTTCACTCTTTTATCTGTTGATCAGTGCGTTAATTTTTGTTTGTTTTCACGTTTCCGTGTATTGTTTGGCAAATAGCGTCAGTCCGTATGTATATCTTTCTTCCTTGATAAAATCATCCAAACAAAGCATAAGCTTATGTTCCTCTCCTTTAGTTCAATCTCGAGAAGTCCTTGGAAAGTTTGGCAAAATAAAAAATAATTCGTATTGAGTAGGTTTTTGTGAAGTGTGCTTGAAGATCAAAAAAGTTGGCTTGTTGCATTTTAGTGATCACTTAGTGTTAGCAATAAGATAACTATCTTCCGGTGCTTTTTCCAAAACATGGACAACATACGTTTTATTTGACTTTATGGGTGAAATAATGGTGTGGTTGTTTGGGGTTTTTCACCCAAGAGAGATGGCATCTGAAGTTGATGGAAATTCAGTCAGTTGCAGGCTCTTATAATAAGTGAATGGTGGTAGTCAGGCACCAATATGGGTGCTTTTTCTATGGTGTGTATCTTTGTTAGGGGTTTTTGGAGAAGACCAATGTGGGACACCTGAGTAAGAATCACTTATTCTTTACATGGATAGATTAAGATTCCGTCAACAAATTATTTGACAGAGATTCCAATCAAGATATTTGTTTAAGATTCCTCCATTCAAGATATTTGATAAGAGATTCCATCAATCAAGGAATTTAATAATGTTGATAAAATATTCTTAATTGTTTTCAGATTTCATGATGATTGAAATAAATCTATTTTTTAATTTGAAATTCTAACATTTTAGGCTCAATTTTACTGACATGCTATATAGATGAAGCATCGATAAATATATCTCATTAGTGGTGAAAATCACTTGTTTTCTTTAGGTTGCAATATCTTATATTTAAGATGTAAGATAAATGAAATAAAAGTTGAAACCTCATATCTAATAAAATGGATTACCAGAGGCCTTATAATGATGGTAGGATTGTGGAGAATATGTTGTGTCCCACTTAACCTTTTTTCATAAATTTGGTGATTTTGACAGGAAATTTCTAGATCACAAGGATGACTTGTAATTATTACAATAGGCTTATGCCATTGAGCCTTGTTTAATGATGTTTATCAATCTAATCTTTTAATATTGGCCTCAAAATCAAGTATAGTATCACCATTTTTAATATTTGCTGAAGTGCATCACAGTATACTAGCAATTATAAATTGTTAGATTCATGCATTGTGCTATGTGAATCAGTGTCACAGATAATAAATTGTTGATGGAAAACCAGATAACTAAAGAAAACTATTTTTGTGCCGAGTTAAACTGATGAAAGAGAGTGGTCCGATTTATGTTGTTCAATTGCTTAAGGTATTTGAAGACCCCTTCAGCAGTTTCACAATGATTAATTGTATGGAAACATAAATAAGTAATGATGGAAATATGAGAAAAAGCTTTCAAATGAACCTAGCAAGTTGTTGTTCATACACTTATTTGATGATGCACTTGTCTTCAAAGCATAATTTCTTTTAAGCTCATTTGAGCTTGCAAGAGGCACCATTAAACTTGTTTTCTGCTTATTTATTTTACAATTCTAATCCTTTCATTACTTATTCAGTAAATAATTTATCGACTTTTTCATTCATTAACTAAGCAATAATTTATCGTCAATTTTAATTATGTTTTGGCACGTTTTAAGAAGTGTATTTTGGAACTCCTGAGATTTCATTTGATTTGTTGGAATATGATATGGATCTTAGACTTGTTTAGATTAGGTTAATAATTATATGATTCCTGGTCTCAGATATTCGAACTCTTCGAAATAATAGGAATACCCGTGTCGGACACGACATAGGTATGGGTATGGAATATATGTCATATATTTCAAATTTCAACCGGACACGTCTTGCTTCTTCTTTCTTCTCCTTTTTTTTCCCCCTCATTTCCTTTTCTTTCCCCTTTTTGCTTTCTATAAACCTAGCGTCACCGCTAAGATGATGGAGAAAAGTGGTGGCGCTAGGTTTTCCCTTCTTTTTCCTCTTTCTTTTTTCTTTCCATTTTTTTCCCTTCTCTCTGTATATCGGTGGTTTGGAGTTTTGTTTGTATATAATGAAAATGGGTTCCATATAGTCCAAATTGCAATTAATTCCCACATTTTTTATTTTATATAACATTTAGTAATTCCTATAATTAAAAACTAAACCCCAAAATTTTATTTTATTCGTTTTAACCCCTTATTCAATACATATTTCCTTCTTTGTGAATAATTGATTTTAGTCTATTCAAAATGACATTTTGTATTTGTAAAAAACTAAAGTTCGAAAGACGTACCCACGTACCCGTGTTCGAAATTTGGATTCCTTTTAGTTAGTTCCCGTATTCTACATTTTAGAAAATAAAAGATCCGACACTCAGATACGTACCCGTACCCGTACCCGATATCCGAGCATCATAGTTCCTAGTTGTAGCAGTCTAACTTGGTCTGCTGATTTCGATCGTGGGGGCCAGCCTTTATTTTGCCACATATCAATCCCCTCCCCCTTAAATTGTCCAATCCCCTGCGTCCCCTTTAGAAGTCACTAGGTAAAAAGATATAAGGAAAACTCACCACCATAATTTGGTCTCTCCTCGAGAAGAACGTGTTTCTCACTGTCATTTGTGGGGGGGTTTCTTTTACAGGTGCAATTGATTCCTCACAATTCTGATGTTCTTGATGAGTCAATTTTGTGGACTGAGAGCAAAGACTTGGGCGATGGTTACAGAACAATAAGGATGGTTAATAATATTCGCCTAAATGTAGATGCTTTGAATGGAGATAAAAATCATGGTGGTGTCCATGATGGCACTACTATTGTTCTTTGGGAATGGAAAAAGGGAGAAAATCAGCGTTGGAAGATTGTTTCTCACTGTAAGTCTCTCAACTCAATATGACGTTATGATTTCATGCTGATTTTAATTGGTACATAATTGCACCATTTTATCAATATATTATATAAGAAAATAGTTGCCCAGATAGTTTCGTAACCAGACCATGCTGAAACCCCTTAATTGGAGCCGTTCAATTATTTGTTGCCAATTATATTATTATTGAATTGTGTATAGGATACGAGGACCTGTCTTGTTGATTCCGCTAGATGGTGGAAGGAGATGGGAGTTCCCTCATTCATAGACTTGTTCTCATCATGTATGTTGTAATAATAATGTGCTGTGGAGCTTCAACAGCACTTGTATACTTTAAAGATGCTGCTATGTTTATTGGTCACTGTAATAATCTTTCAACTATGCCTACACTGATTTCGTACCTTAATTTGATATGGTATAATGCGATATGTTCAATTAAAGGTGAACTTATACGATACATTTAGTTGTACCTTTCATTTTTTAATGACTATGCTATCTAAATATTAAACCTAAATTCCAGAAATTTAATTCACTGCCCAACTATTCTTTCCTTTAACAACCGTGCTCCTCAAACAGGGTGGGGGGGACTGACCCAAAAACAGGGGCTGGGGTGCCATCACCTCAGCCCTTGATTTGAATTCAAAGAATTCAAATCAATTCAAATCAAGGGTCGAGCTCAGCCCCTGTTTTTGGGTCGGTCATTGACCCTGTTTGAGTGGCATTTTTCTTTCTCAACCGTGCTCCTCAAAATACTTGGCAAAAATTGTTAGGTTTCTAGCGTGGCCTGTCTAAGATGTCCCAAGACCATTCGCTTTACAACCTGTTTGATCCACATTGTTCTCATAACACATTTTTTCCTTCTTTTCAAACACATATTTTTTAATAAAATAATATTACACGTAATTCGAAAACTTTTCTTTTGTTTTTAACTACACATTTTTTCATTAATCTACTATTTCAAAATACGTTCTGTACTAAAAATGGAGGTCAAACATGATCTTATTTTCAAAGGTGGGACCCAACAATTGACTAATACTTACATGGTTGAAGTTCTACCTTAGGGTACTGTGGACAAGTGTGAAATCCTTCACTTGCTTCGTGGTAGCATCTTACTTTCACCTTCAGAGGAAAATTTTGCGTGTTGCAGAACGGACTGTTGTATCTATCGTACTCCCACGGAAATGAGTCAAAAGGAAACTCTCACGTACCGATAGATGGGCGAGTATGAAATATTTTGTACTTTTGAGAGTAGCACGACTAAGCCGTCAAGACGAAGTGTCACATCTTACGCGTGTACGCTTATAGTAGCTTTGGAGAAAGGTAGGGCTACAGTAAAAACTCATTTTCTACTATACACTTTAATAAAATAATATTTTTCATAACATCAATAAATTTTCCTTACTTTTAACCACGTATTTCTCATCATATCACTATTTAAAATATATTTTTCCTCAATAATATCCATCAAACACACCCTTAGCCCCTGTTTGAGCCATATTATTTTTTTCATTTTCATTCTTCTACTCATTTTCAACCACATTTTTCAATAAAATAATATTTTCATCACATCAATAACTTTTCCTTCTTTTTCAACCGCATATTCCCCATCACATCAATTGGACTCAAAATGTGCACCAAACGGGTTTAGCCCTTGTTTGATTCGTATTATTTTCAAAATATATTTTTTTTCTCTTCTTTTCAAATACGCATATTTCAATAAAATAATATTACAGGTAAACTCAAAATTTTTCCTTATTTTTTAATCACACATTCTCCATCGATTTATTATTCCAAAATGCATTCTTAACAAACGAGACTCAAACATGCTCTTATTAGGTTTTATATATTTGCATTACATTGCATTAATTTTAGGCATAATTTTATTCGAATAAATTGGTCATCATATCTACATTTAGCCTAAAAAAAGAAAAGAAAATATTTTATTTCACTCAAAAACAATAGAAAAAGAGCTTGTGACACATTTTTCAAACCTTCATGGGCGTACAAAAAATGGTTATCATACACGTCACATTTTAGCTTTTTAATTAATTTTTTGACTTATATTTATTTTCTTTCATCTTTTAAATGTTATCGAATGGGAGGCATGCTTAACAATTTGAAGAATGGAATGAACGGATCATACAAACTTACATCTAATATCGGACAAAAATTCGGGGAGTACTTTCTTTCTTTCTTCCCTACGCCTTTATGTTGCTAGATTATATTTTAAGACATTGAGGACAATGTCTACTTTAATTTTGAGAGTGTGCGCACCAATGTGCTGGACTCTCGGTAGCTAGTTGAGGCAGGCATTTTTACATATACAAAGAGAGAGCTCAAAGAAACAAAATATAACTCAAATTGTTTTTGTTGGGGGCATAATTTATCCAAGTGTGTTTTAAAGGGCTTTTTGTGTTTACGATGTTTTATATATATTAATGTATACTAAAAAATTGTGCCATGAAATTAAAATTTTTAATCTTATAGATTTTATTTAATAAAGAAATATTATTTAGTCAAATAATTATGCTATATGTATCAAGTGTTGAATTTTGAGAACTAACAGTCGTTTATGATGAATTTGACCTTAAAATTTTTTAAGAGCAATTGGATTGCATCCTAACATTTGCACGTTATGTGGAATATTTCATTAACTTTTCATTTGGTGTAAAATCCACCTAGAATCATTCAAACGTTGTGGGTGGAATATTCAATGTCGTCTATATTTGTTAATTTAGATGTTAAAAACAGTAAAGATGGCAAAAATCAATAAAACTTCAATTGGTATTATAGTTTCTTCAGATCCTTACACTGATTTAAGGTCACTTTTGATTGAAAAACCAATTGAGAGAAACTAATAGTCGATTTGAACTGAAGAAATTCCACGATTCAACAAAAAAATCCAAAATAAATAATAAATTTAACCTATTTCACTTGAGAAAGGTCTGCACGCCATTCTATTCAGAATTTCGTATAAGTTGAATTATCATCATTTAAGTTTGGTTTTTGGACATATAAGTTGATGAGTGATGCGAGTTTATAAAATAAATTGGTTGTTGATAATGTTGATTGTTTTTCTTCATACAGTTGGGGATTTTGAGGAGTTAATGCATTAAGAAGTTTGACAAGTGAGGATGCTGAAGAACTTCAGCAAGTGATACTGTAAATTAATGGATGCATTCAACCACCCTGTTACTGGCATGGAGGATAAATGTCATCACTGCTGGTTTTGTTTGATATGTTAAGTTTTAAGTTTATTTTACTGCTTATGAGATTATTCCTAATTTATTTTGCTACTATTAAGGTTTGTATTATGCTATTTTCTTTTGCCGATTTTTGTTTTTTGTTAGTTAAGGTCTTATTTAAGATTTATTGCACTAAGTTTGCCACTTTTAGAGTTGTATTGCGCAAAATTTATAAATTTCAGGATTGTATTCCGCAAAGTTTGAGTATTTCTGGGATCGCAAAGTTGACTAATTCCAAGATTGATTTGCTCAAGCATTTGACCAAAAAACATGTTATTCTTCTTCCTCAACACACATAAAATTCAGAATGAACACAACAAAAAATCAAAAGACTTGAACTTCATATTATAGTAGAACATATCTTTATACAATATTACATGGAAAATCAAATACATTAGAACAATACTAATGAAAACAACAATATTCACTAATATCCAATACCTAAATAACAAAAAAACTAAAAATCTAATTTCTCCCATTCACTGTACACATCACAACAAACCGCATAAATAAATAAATAAATAAATAAATAAAACTCAGCTTTTAAGTTCAAAAACATTCTTCCATCTCTGCAATTCCAAGACCTATTGTTTGCGTGCATTCTTGAATCTTAACAGATTAGGTATTATCTTCATTGATCAGCAATACATAAGTGTATCATACTATGAGAAGAACCTATATTTAGGTACAAATATTTAAAGAAATGGGCATTAGATTTCAATTACCAAACGTCGTTAGCATGTCAATAACCTCTTTCCTAAGTTGGCTTATGTCCACAAAGTCTTCATCTCAATTTTCATTCTACATTTGCACAAAACGAGGATTCATTGTACTATTATTTGTATGGGAGTACTATCCAATTGATTTGGATAATATTGATGAAGAAAAAGAACTACATGTAGTAGGTGCAATTCGAAAAACAAAACAAACTGCCAAATATTAGGAACACTTCAAACAGGTGTCTACAGGTCGTCAACTTGATGAAAAGAAAGAATTCAAAGCAATATGTATCTACTGTAAAGTTAAATTGACATGACCAAAAGGTATCGAAACTATCCACCTAAATAGATATTACAAGAAATGTTCGGCCAAACATTGAGCTATGGGTCATACACAAACAACTCCAATTTGGTTCTCTTCTCCCGGTACAAGTTCTAGTACACTAAGGGTCCGTTTGATTGCAAATGTGGAATTTGGGTGGAAAGAAAATGAATTACAGGGAATTGAATTGTCTAGAATTTGTTTTATTGGAAATTGTAATTCATTGTGTTTGATTGGTATAATTTTTCACCTGGAAAATGTTAAAATTTGGGATTTTTTGGTGTTCGTTTGACTTTGTTTTCCATTAAAATGGTCTATTAAAAGGAAATTTTTTTTTTTTTTTTTTACAATTGTCTANTTCACCTGGAAAATGTTAAAATTTGGGATTTTTTGGTGTTCGTTTGACTTTGTTTTCCATTAAAATGGTCTATTAAAAGGAAATTTTTTTTTTTTTTTTTTACAATTGTCTATAGAATTTGTTTTCATTGCAAAAAAAAAAAAAAAAAAGTAGCCTGGAAAACCTATTCTCACCAATGTGGTGGGAATTGGTTTTCATTGAAAACCAAGAATTGGGTGGAAAGTGAGGTAAATGTGGAAAATGAACTCCATGGAAAATTTAACCTATCAAACAGCCTAAAATGTGGAAAATGGAAAACGAATTCCAACTTCCCTAGAAAATTGGGTGCTATCAAACATGCCCTAAGCACATTTGTCTACTTAGAAGAAAAATTCCTTGAGTGAATTGTCAAGTTTGTAAAGGTGCTGAGTAGTCGTTAAGCAAACATTTCACCAATTCGTAATAGAATATCTTCAACCAAGGTATGTTGCTACGTGGAAACACTCTTCATGCTAATTGCATTGATTATTTCATTAGAACAAAAAAAAACTAATACATGGTTTACAAAAATATGGTGGTGTGATATCTTTTACATCTGACTTATGGGATGTATTAATAAAAAAGCTACAACTGCTCGCTATATAGACCCATCATAGGTAATGAATAACAAAATTATTGATTTTAAAATTATTGATTTTTCTCATAATGCTAATAATATATTTAATGCTAGTATGAGTATTATTAAAGAATATCGCTGTGAGACTAAAATTCGTAGTTTACTTGTGATAATGCAACTGTTAATAAATAGGTAGTTGACTATGTCAAGCTCTTAATCCTAGTTTTGGTGGTTTTCTTTTTCATTTTCGTTGTGTTTGTCATATATGTAATTTAATTGTGCTAGATGTATTGAAATATATTAGCCCATAGATTAATAGAATTAGAGATGCACTAATATTTATTACAATATCACATAGTAAAGAACAAACTTTCGAAGAGTTTTATGTCGAACATTCAATACATGCCAACATTTTTATCACTGACGTAGATCATATGCGAGGTAGAACTGAACTTACCTATACTAAAATGTTGTGATGGATATAAAGCACTTCTTATTGAAATTTATAATTCTAGACATAAACATGATTCAAATGATAATTTAAAAGATTGTGATAGTGAATTTACATTTAAAGTGAGAAGTTTTTCGACAATTGTTTTTATAATGCTATCAATGTATTGTCAATGTAATATTGCCCTACTAGGTCTAAAGTCCTTGAACATGTCATATTGCATTAACTTTCAATGAATATAAAAATAAACTCAATTTTAGTAATAAATTATATGCAATGGAAACAAAATTTAGAAAGTATTGAGAATAATTACCTATGTTAATTCCTTTAACTTGTGTAATGGACCCTAGATATAATTTAAACGGTACAAAAATTGTTATACAGAAAATCTCAAATGCGTTAAGCCAATGTTTGAGCCCCCATTTTATTTATTTATTTTATGAGTAATAATGAATTTTTGGAGAATGTGTGGTTAAAAAGTATGAAATTTTTTTGGATTTATATGTAAAATATTTTATTGTGAGAAATGTGTGATTAAAAATGAGTTTGCGAAAAAAAAAAAAAGAGTTTTTAAATAATGAGAATCAAACTGGAGTTAAATTTTGAAACTTCAATTACATATTGTAATATAGAGAATACTTTATATCGGATATAGGTAAATGTGGAACATTGATAGAATTAGCTAGATATTTTACTCATCATATACTTAAAAGTTAAAACCATAGACCAATCTGAGTTTGCTTTTATGTGATCTATGAACACCCTCGATTAACATTGTAGTATCAGAGGCTGTTTTTAGTGCAGGTGGTAGAGTTTTGTTCGAGTTCATATACTCAAAGAAGACATGTTAGAAAGTTTAATGTGTCTAAATGATTGACAAGACATATAAAGGATTGGCAAGACTCTGAGTAACGAGTCCACAATCAATATGCCCAAATAACGACTGATGAGGTAAATGATATTTAAGTTCGTCATACTTTATTGTTTTCTTAATAATATATCATTTTTTTTAAAAACAATATTCACGCAACAAGTTGTTCGAGTAAAATTTTAACTTCGCCTACACTAAAAGTAAGTAGCCTATATCGAGCACGAAAAAGGATAAGGATTTAATTTTATTTTTTTTCAAAAATAAGGGCTCGTGGGCGAGCTCGGCTTGTACTTTGATGAGCTTGAGCTCGGCTAGGCTCGACTTGTCCCTTGTAGATTCAAGCTCATATGGACAAAGATCAAACCGGCTCTACTCGACTCGATTCATTGACATCCCTAATTTATAGTACACATATTAAAAATATATAATTTTTTCAATCAATATATATAAAATGCGAAAATAATTAGTGGGGATTAGGTCAAATAGCATATTTATTCATATAGATTAGAACTTTAACCTTTGACCAGAATATTAGTATTGAAACAAATATGTTTACTTATAGTTTATATACTACCTAAAACACCCTTTTCAACATCACTGGTACATCGCAAACCAATTCCTCCCTTTAAAGTCATTTAAGCTCCTATTTGTGCTCCATTAAAAATATTTTTTAGAAAATATATATTTTGAGGTAGTTTTACAGATTGATGAGGTGTTAAAACACAGTGGATGGATTTTTTTTACTTGGTTGATGCCAATCAAATCTCGCCACATCATCTGTTGGTAAATAAATTTGTAAGTGGTGAGTACATGTAGTACAATTGTATTATTTTATTGAAGAATGTGTGATTGAAAATAAGAAAAAGAAAAATATTTTTTTTCTAAGAGTAATGCTATTCATCCCCACTGGGGTTAGTGTGACATTAAATGATAGGTGAAATTAAATAAGTCATTTAATTTCTTATTTAATTTCACCTTTCATTTAACCTATAATTTAGAGTCACCTAAACTGTGTTTGTAACCCCACTGGGGATGAATAACATTACTCTTTTTCTAAAATGGATCCCAAACAGTGGCTAAGTAAAATTTGTTCCACGTGTAAGTGTTTAAATGTTTAAACCTTAAATCCCACTCAGTTATCTTCTTCCAGAATCTTCCACCGGTAACTATAGCACAAAATCAATGAGCATCGACTCCATACATGAGCTGAAATAGGTAAAACCATCGTTCTTCCTCTCGGCACCGAACCTCTCACAGGCTGTTTGAATAGCCTCGCAGTACCTATTCTCATCTCTCAAGCCATTCGTTCCCAAATCTCCGCTCATTGAAGTATTTCATACCAAGCAAATTTGGCAGCAGATTGACTTGCAATCACATCCACTGCTCCCCTCCATCCGACACCACATTTTGACTTTGAGAACAACCTTAAAGAGATTGAAAAACAATTCGATTCAGAGAGAGGTTTGGGTAAAATCGAATAGAAAAGACTGAAGATGGGAAATGAGATGATGATCATAAATAGTGAGTTGAAAAGTATGGAAAATGATGGTCAAGAGAGTGAGAACGAGGACTTTGATGAAGATGACAGGAGGGGATGGTGAAATGGAAGATGAGGACAATGGAAATGAAAATGGGGTGTGTTGACGATAAAAATTAGATCAACAAATTTCTCTCACCTAACCAGGATTTTCGTCTCCTAAACTCACTGATTTTGATGCTCAAACCGGAACAAGAGGAGAAATTGCTAATTGGGAGAGAAATATTTGAATTTGCATGATTTTCTTTTATGAGGCGAGTGTGTTTATAGATTTTCCTCAAGGTTTTAGGGAATACGATCAATTCGAAAGAATGACAAGTGGGTGCCTTGTATGCTATAACTGATTCCATTATAGTGTTAGCGTAAGTGTCTAGTATTTATTGGCTTTGAAGTTACATTTTAAATATTTTCCCTTGTGTACCTTAGTGATGACTTTTAGTCAGCCTGGATGGAGAATGACTCGCATACTTTGTGCGAACCTTTCATATTTTTTTACTTCTCTTGCATATAGCTAAGAGTTCACAAGGTGAAGGTGGGTTCGCGAAATCGATTTAACAAATAGTTCTCGAAGTTCGATTTTATTATTCATATTAAATCTAGGACTTGTTATGTTTTTATTATCTTGAGAACTTAACATTGCCTACATATGTTACTCTTTGTTAGTGGTGTGACTGACGTGGGTTACTAAGAGGGGATATTCTATGATTGTTATAATCTTTTGCATGCGTAAAGGATTTATTTGCACGTTTCTAGGTTAATGCCCTGTAGACATTTAATAAGCATGTCGATTATGCGCAATCTTGTCCGTTTATTTTTGAATCTATGTCAGATGCCTGTTGATATCCAATGGTTATGATTATAAGAAGGACTTGAACTATCAAGATTATCACCGACACAATCTGACGGTCACGCCTCTCGTCTGAACCTATAAAATACCCCTCTCTTCACCGTTTTACCGTTTTTTGTGTTGTCTCTTGCTCATTGGTGACCTCGCTTCTTTTCATTCTCATTTAAAATTTTCAGTTAGGTACATATTTCTTCTTTACCTTGTGCTTATACCTTATTAATTCGAGGTCTTCTCAAAGTTATTCTCAAAATATATCCTAGACTTTGGGGTTAAAATTTCTAAACTTGATGATCCCTCTTCTAGTACTGCTTCTTCATCCAAGAAGGTCGGCGTACTAGAGAGTTAGGTCATGCTACCATTATTCTTTCTAGTTCCAGAGTTAACCTAGATTTTCCTAAGTCGAGTGGTGGTTCCAAACTTAGGGTTAAGGTATGCACTAAGGCTCGCTAGGCTTTGAGCGAGTCGAGTGATAATGTTATGGAGGTCTTTGAGGCCTCAAATTTTTTTACTAGTCTTACGAAAAGGATTTGTTTGAGATTCGGGATCAATTTAATATCCTTGATGACATAGAACTATTGTATCCTGAACCATCTCAAATTACAAATTCCTCACCCATGGCTGTATAGCCGTTCCCGTTCACAAACATTCAATGAATATGGAGCTTAAAGTCCCTTTCCATCTCCTTTTTCGTAATGTTCTTTCCACTTTTAATATTTCTCCCACACAGCTTACTCCTAATGAATGGGCCCATATGGTTGGGTCTTTCTTGTTGTGAAAACTTATGGGTATTCAGGGAGAACTTTCATTTAATATATTTCTATCTATTTATCATCCTGCGAAACCAGGGAATAAAAAAAATTAGCAAAGAAGGGTATTATTACCTTTTTCCTTGATCCCCTAAATCATGCACAAAACACATGATTACTTTACTAAGGTGTATAACTGGAAAGAGGGTTTTTTCTTTGTTTATGGCAATTGGGGATTTCAGCCCAATGTTCCCCATATGCCCGTTGTTTTTCCTTCATGTTACTATAAATATATCAAGTGTTCTATAAACTATGTTGTTTCCTTTTTGATGTTTCCTTATTTCGTTTCATTTATTTGTATAGATAAGCCAAGTCCATTCCATGGTCCCAGCAATCTTCGTGCTTTAGTAGCACCCATTCTCAACTAAAGTCCCGAGGTTCACGAGGTTGAGAAGTTACTCAAACTTGGACTTTTTTAATATCAACATCGAAACTACCATAGGTGAGTTTCTACTCCGGTTTGTTTGTTTCTTTAATTTATCTTAGTTCAGATAATTTATTATTTCTCTTTCTTTTGCAATGCGAATTGATTTCAATGCAGTTCCCAAGCACTAGAAAATTCCAGTTCTCCCTCCTTCTAAAGACCTAGATTTCGAAGGTTCCAGGTGGGCTAAGAACGTACCTTCGCATTGGAACGAAGGTGTGACCGATGACCTCCATCATCTCAAGGGATTGGCCATTCGTAATCTGCTGCTCCTTTAATTCCAAAGCCTTTTCACTTAGATTCTGGGTCTCTTTCTTCGCCGGCTTCAGTTAGAGACTCTAAGGGGAAAATAAAAATGTAGGGTAGGTCTGAACCACTTCTGAACCCTAAGTCTTTATTTTCTCCTCGCCTCAACGAAGATTTAGACTCGGGGGCTTTATAAAACTTCTCCCATTTCTTTCTAAGGCTACCAGATCTACATATTTATATTTTAACCCTATTTGGGAAAAGTTTTCCGATGGGCTTACCCCTAAGTAAAGGGGTAATTTGATCGATACTTATCTTTCGCGAACTGCTGTACTTCTCCTTGATAGAGTATTTGAAGTAAATACAATATCGATAACAAGTAAGTTTGGAAGAAAATCTCTCTCTATATAAAAACTCAACACCAATCTAATCTAATGAATTCTACATGAATTCCACATGAATTCTCCATATTCTACATATCTTTACAAATGAGACTAACTCTCTATTTATAGGCAAACCTCGGATTTAATGGTTAAGATCAATTCTCATTCAAGGGTCTTCATTGGTTGCAACTTGCCTTAAACCTCCTTAGACCAAGAGGAAGTGAAGTTG
>CAIGRT010068960.1:0-10611 GCA_903798405.1 Fraxinus platypoda | reverse complement strand
TTTGTAAATTTTAAACTCATTTTTGGAAATTTGTTTATGAAAATAGGTAAGTAAACGTATTTTTAGTGTTTTCGAATTCTAAAAATTGAAAATTGCCTGAAAACTATAAAGAGAACAGGCCGTTAGGTTTTTGTTTAATTTATTTTATTTTTAAGTTTTAAAACTTAAAAACCTGAATTTTAAAATAAAAATAAATTAATAAAAATGTATCGGCGAGTTGGGTTGATTAATTGGAGGTTGATTGCTTAAACTACAACCGACCCAATCCAATCTTTTAACAGTTAAAAATTAATCTAACAGAACCAAATAGACTGTCTTTACATATACAAGATAAGTAAAATAGAAAAAAGATGGTTCTTTCTTTTATCACTTAGGATAACAAAGGGATGGGGGAAATGCCCCGTTTACATATTTTTATTTTCTATTTTCATAGTAAATTAATAGGCTTGAGTAATTGGATCGAGTTTGGGCATTAAAAAATGGGTTAAGGTAATTTTTCAACTAACTTTGAAATTTCTTTTTTAAATAGCTAAACAATCGAGGCAAGGAATGAGACATCCATATTCTTGCATAATGTTGAATAGCTAGAGGTCAGGAATCCTTTTTCCAATATTAAATGGATAGTATTGGTAAATCATGGAATATAATGAAATCGAGCCATTTCAAGTATCCTTCGAAATTCGTCATGGAAAGAGGAGCCACTATGAAGTTCCATGATTTACAACTGAAGCTTCTTGCCCATATGGATGAGCACGGAAATTAAACTCTATTAAATTTAATCTCCCGTTGTTCATTAGTAATTGACTCAATAGTTTTAAGATTTGATTCATTCTTATTAACAATTTTATAATAACAGAGCTCGCTTTAATCGTTAAGCAAACATGTTCCCTGTTATGCTCTGCGAAATCTACAAGTATATATAGTTCCAACTAAAAATCTAAAGAGGATCAATTCACCTCAGTAACCCCATCCTGCAATGATTTGATCAAAACATATGAAAAGGGAAAGAGAAAAATAAAGCACTTCATGATGTGTACAGAACATGACTATCTTTCAGCCTCGTCTCAAGTAGGTTCATACACTAGTTTGCATTTTCTTTTCGTCCAATCTACGGTCATCAAATTTGCGGTTGAGTTGATAAAGGATCCACAACTACCACTACATTGGTTGGTATTATACAAGTAGAGAAAAATTATTACAGCCACCAAAATTTTCTCTTGGGAAGAAAATCTTGTAGATTCCATTCTTCACCATAGTGCCTGCAAACTCTAATTTAACCACATAGTGAGATGATTTCCTCAACTGCGATGGGACCCTTAAACCCTCAATGCTAAGGATTCCAGATAGCAGTTTCAGATCTCTTAAGCAAATGGAACTCATCCTATTTTCGCACCAAAGAATGACTGCAAGCAAAACAGTAATTGATACAGTTAATATTCTGTCCAGAAGAGGCTGAATTGCTTCCTTGAACGCAAATGATAAGAGAGAAATATTCACAAACTTCATGACTTCAGAGGAAAATCATTACAAACTTCACAACTTCAGAAGAAATCATGCCAAATTAAGGAAATGAATCTAGCAAAACGACATAGTAAAGTTTACTAGTGACAATAGAGTTTTAAAAAGAAGCAATTTTATATAAAAACGTGGAAACAAATATAAAATAATGCATGACACTTGACTTTGAGCTATGGCCTATGAATAATAGATACCAAACATGATGGAATTGGCATCATGAAGTTTAAATCTCAAAAATAGTGTAAAGGCAACTTCTTTTCATGATACTCCCCTCTCAACCTATAAAGCTTCTTTCATTTTTTTCTTTTAAATAAGAAAGAAAATATAACAGGTGAAAATGAACCTATGCCTTTTAAAGATAAATCCAGTGTTGAATGAGGAAAATACACTTCTACTTGGGTGGTGTATTGGTCCAAAATGTAGTGGACAGTGCGACCCATCACACACTCTAG
This sequence comes from Fraxinus platypoda, assembly GCA_903798405.1. Taxonomy (NCBI): domain Eukaryota; kingdom Viridiplantae; phylum Streptophyta; class Magnoliopsida; order Lamiales; family Oleaceae; genus Fraxinus; species Fraxinus platypoda. Next base: position 8,641 of record CAIGRT010068960.1, on the reverse strand, counting down.
GACACGAGTCTGACACGCCACATGACGTGTCCTATATATATATATATATATATATATTGAATTTCCGACAACTCGATGGACACTTCAAAGACACGTTTAAGGCATGGGTTTAACGCTCTTAACATATTCTTTATAGTTCTAACAGGAACACTTTCTTGACAAACGATAGACACGGTAAGCCAACTTATATAAATTTTAGAAAATAAAATAACGAAGCATTGCTGTAGAAAAAGTAAGAATAATGGAATAGAAATTCTATGCACTTCATGTCAAATTTGTTAAATATCTATCTATTACATGCATTTTTCTAACAAATATTTAATTCTCTAATTCAAAAGGTTTCGCCACCCAAAAGCAAAGCTAAAAAAACTAGTGATCTTTATTGAGAAATAAAGAAATATAAGACTAAGATAAATATATAAACATAATAACGTTAAAAATATACGCATGTCCCCAATGTTTCCAATGTCCTACATTTTTGAAAAATCTCACGTCAGCATGTTTGTGTGTGTCCATGCTTCTTATCTTATGAGTAATTTATGTTAAAAGCATACATATGATGTATCAAAATACTCTTTGCAAACATGGCAACATTCTTTAGTGAATGTAGACTTCAAGCACATTTGGCTAATTTTAAAAGAAAAAGGTTTGTGTAATTTTTAGTTTCCAAACATGTTTAGATATAATCAGTGCTTCATCCTTGTTAGTGAAAAATGTTACTTATTTTGAAAGTCAAAATCAGAAACCTACTCATTACCAACTGTAATCGATAAAAAAAATTATTTACTTACAAGTAAACTTTTTAAGCTTAGTTACACATGCTTAGTACCTTTGTTTTTGTTTGAGGGGTTCCTGGCTTAACTGTAGTTGTGCTCCCAAATCCAAGCTTCGGCTTCTTTTCTGCAGGCTTTAACATTTGAAAAGAGCACATCAAAGTCTCATCTACACTCATCATGGCGCCAGCATTGTCAAATTCTCCACAATAGTTCGGGGCAGAAAATATGGTGACAAGTTGTCTATCGGCAAAAAATTCATATCCATCTTCAACTACCTGCAATGAATCAAAAGAGTGAATTAGTCACCGAGGTTCCAGATACCTGTAGATTAACATATATCATACAACGGCTTTAACCTGGTGGGCTCGGCAAATTAGATCAAGATCATGCTTCTGAAGAAATTCCTTCACCTTATCAGGGCCAAATGTATAGGACACTCCCCTATCGTTCATTCCCCAGCCTTTGACATCTTTACTGGGATCTGACCACAATAGATCGCAAAGTAACCCAGTTTCTGGAACATCAGTTGGACGTTGTAGATTTCTTATTTGATCCAAATCGTGCAAATCAGGAGAAAGTCCTCCATGCATGCATAATATCTTTTCATCAATAAGAGCTGCCACAGGCAGGCAGTTAAAACAATCCGTGAATATTTTCCAAACCCTAACATTAAATCTTCTTTTGCACTCATCATAAAACCCATATATACGATTTACCGATGCACATTCATGGTTGCCCCTTAGAAGGAAAAAGTTTTCAGGATACTTTATCTTATAGGCAAGCAGAAGGCATATGGTTTCTAGACTTTGCTTCCCACGATCCACATAATCCCCCAAGAATAAGTAATTTGATTGTGGAGGTAATCCACCATAGTCAAAAAGTCTTAGAAGATCAGAATACTGACCATGAATATCCCCTGGTAAAATATTATAGAAAACAAGGCAAATTAGATTGAAATTCAAATTGTTCGAATCATGTAAATTATAAACATACTACTGTATCATCAACAAAAATAAGCCATATAAATTGATGTCAAATGAGAAAGAAATGTATCGATACTAAAAAGATTATGATATTATACCCAAATGCAAAAAGTTCCAGCTTTATACTTACAAATGTCGAAAGCCTTGTTTTGTTATTGTTAATGTATCAGCTAATTTCCAAGATTGTGGGCAATAACGAAGTGACATAGATTCCTTTGAGTTGAGTTGAATATTAAACTCTTCAAACCAAAGCTATAAAGATGTCACTCATTTGGACTAAGGTTTAGAAAAACATGTATAATCATCAAATATCAAACTACCACAAATAGGCATTATTCAAGAGGAAACAGTTGACCAAGGTAGGACACAGCGCGGGTGGTGGCACTTCTAGGATACGGCTGGCATGTACTTTGAACTCTTTTGTATTCATGTGGCTTGTTCTTACGTGAGCAAGTAACAGCAGAACATGAAAACATATTGTTTAGCTTCACCAGCAAAAAATGAAAAAACTTGACCGAATGCAAAAATTATTTTCAATAAATTAGGTTCTGCATAGGAACTGGTTCACAGCTAAATCCTTTATGTTTGCCACATAATCTATATCAAGAGTAAAAGGTATGCCATGAGGAGCTCACACCGAAGCCTAGAACTTGTAGTGAATGTTTAGTACACATTAGTCCTAGACAACATAAATAATGAACAAATATATTAACTCTTTTTTTCCTTAATAGTCTCCAGTCCTATCCAATTCTTCCTAGTTCCAACGAAACATGCCAATAATGCACAATACATATCACAATAAATAAATAAAATCACTGATAATAATCAGCACCTGGTTTCGTGCTGATTATACAACTTCCAAACTCTCACAGCACGTAAATTTCCTGAATAACCTATATTCCATTGAAGTAAGATTCTACCACAAACTCAAACATTCCAATCAGTTTCTTACTGTACCAGTCACTTAACTTGTTCACGGCAAAGGAAAAAAAGGGGAGCTAAATTACTTGCCTTTTATCACATGATTCACATCTGAAAAATTGAGTACTATCAGAAAGACTTGATAGCTATTCTTTCACCATGCTGAACCCAAATATTTGGTGTCAGCAAGAAACCTAAATTTCTCACATTAACCTTCAAAATAATCCCTTGTATATCAAGCTACCAGTCACAGCAAACAAGCAGTTCCTTAACTGCAAGTGTCTGTCATCATGTAAGTCACACACAGAAATTTTAGCCACTCCTCGAAACTCTCGTTTAGTTCTCAAGCCAACTTCTTAAAAATGGGTATTCAAGCTTTATCTGCAATATCATGCATAAAATTTATGAAGAAGCCCTCACATGCCCAAGGTCTCAAGTGCTCATTAGATATAATTGGTTCCATAACTATTTGGTTTACGACATAACCACTTGGCACAAAATTAGCCCGCTCAAGTAAATTTCCCAGCCCCTATTGATAGATGTTTTTTCCACCCTAAAATGTACGGTGTTCTTATCGTGGCACGATAACAGCCCCAGTTTCTCACACATAAAATCGCTACTTTCCATTAACACACTGCCATGCAACCTGTTCAATCTGCCCACCTGGGTAACAGCAAGCAGAGTCACATATTAGTGCCCTAGTCCATCAATATGTAGTTTTCTCTATAGAAAAAATTAACCTCTTTAACAAATAGGCCAAAAGGTCCAGGCCAAGTTAATTCTTAATTCAACTCACTGCAATTTCATGTCTCTCCCCAGTTTGAGTTGGGACACTTGGTGTTACAGAACTCTTTCAAGATTTAAAATTTTCAGTCACACAGCCCGCCAAAATTAAAAAAAAAAAAAGAAAAAAAGAAACACCAAAATCCAACATTTTGGTTTTCTCAAAGTTTCGTTACTGACAAACCTGAAGTTGTGGCACAGCTATTATACCCAGCTTCAGTCTGTTTTCAAAGTCACTAATTTGATTTAATTTCTTGAAATGGGATGTATTGATGCATCGTTGCAAGAATCAAGCCTTTTAATACCTTCAATGTGCTTGCTGAAATTTTTGTATGATGGAATGTGTGTAGAGAAAATGTCAAAGATTATGAGTTTGGCATAAAGCATAAAAAATTTTAACAATAAGAAAGCACTTTGAATTGTTATACTGTTGGCTAAGGTGGAATATTGAAGTGGCTGAATAGGTGTAAATTCCAACTTAAAATTTGAAAACAGTAGATGCGAAGAGTCATGGTTCAGCATTGAGTAACCATGAAATGAGAAGATCTAAGCAAAATAAAAGAAAAAAATCAAACATATGAAAATGGAAAGACAGCACGTAATAGTTGTATGATTAACTAAATCAAATACAGATAAATACAGACATGTACGCAAAAATATTGTCCACCTGGCTAACGGAGGCAGGACGAGGCATACCTAGAAACAAAATCTGCAAATGTTTAACAAAACCAAATATCCCGTCATTGTAGACTCTCCCATATAAGTAAGCCTAACTTGTCGCCTCTGTGACTCCCATTAAGTGAGCTTGCAATCAGGACAATGGATCACAACAATTATTCCATGAACTCGCCATTTTGCCCACCCACACATAGGCACCCACAACACTCTTGTTTATCCAACATTAAAATGGGATCTCAACATATAGTCAACAACAGGTTTTAGCATCAATTCGAAAACCACATATTTATTTTACCAAATCTTTGGCCATAATTAATTCTGGCATCAAACACTTCCAATACAATGCCCAATGTAAAAAGCCTACTCAACTAAAGCCAACCAACACCTTTCCAAATAATAAAACCATTCGTGACTGCCTCACGAGACAATACCCACAGAAATGACATCTACTTCATGCTCTAACTAATGAAACTAATGTAAATACGTCCACCCACAGGGAGATCACCAACTTCAATTAATCTATATAATCCTCTAGAACTAAATTTAAATAACTCGGCTTCGTCAATTTAAATGTACAACTGATAACCACTGCAGACATCAGGTCAACCACTCAAAAACAAGTAATAAGAAAATCAAGAAAGTCGAGAGAAAATGAATACCCCTTCAGGAAATTTCAATTTGACTAAACCAACATCATAAAACCACCCAATGAAGAGAAACCCAGCTTCACAAAAATGTACTCAAAAACCCACTTAAGTAAACTTTAAGAATATTTTACCACAGATCTTGATGGGTGCATCAAGTTCAAGAAGATTAGATTGTCGCAAAAAAATTTCTTTGGACTGCAAACAAAGCTGCTTGATCTCTGACTCTGAGAGCTGTACTTGCTTCCCCGGCCTCCCTTTAACCTCAAGCAAACGGCTGATTATGTCATCAAGAGGCAACGAATCCATTTTGTTTCCTTTCTGTTTCTGCCGTAAATTTTTCATACAAGAAAAAAAAAATAGTTACAGTCTGATATTCTACTTGGAAATATGCAAGTAAGATTGATTTCAGGGACAGAAAAGGAGGAACAGGATAAAGAAATGGGGTGTTTCTTGGAGCGTTTGAAGTGAATTTTTGGATTGGTTTTGAAATTGCTTTTGGGGAATCATTCGTGTTTATCTGCACTAAGACGGAAAGAATATCAAAACATGAGAAGAGAGAGAAAGGGCCGGCGTAAATATCGTGTCCTTTGAGTCTCTGACGATACGGGAAGAGACGACTCTTTGTGAAGAGTCAAGGCATTTCACTTTGAGGAATAATGTTTATTTTTTGTTATTTATAAAAATCTAGAAAAAGTGATTAAAAAGTAGTATAAAAATTATTTTATTGAAAGAATGAATAATTTAAAATGAGTTTGAAAAAATAGAGATTAAGAGCATATCCAATGGGGTAAATTGGTATCTTCAAACCACTCTTTAAACGTCATTTATGTCTTCGGTAAATAAATTTATATTCAAATTTTACTCCAACGAAAGGATCTAAATTTATTTTTTTGCCTCTTTTTAATGTAAAGATTTTCTGCCGAAAAATATAATTGCATCTCTCCATTGAAAATGTTTTCGATCACTTTGGAGATATAACTCACAATTTATATTTATTTTACAGCACAATTGGAGATGCTCTGACTAGTTGTTTAATATGTACAATAGTGTGTATAGTTTATTAGATCTGATCAATTCATTTGGTCATCAAATTTCTAGTTCAATCGTCGTGACATTGATTGAATCGATGAGTCAATACTTGTAATCATTTTAAAATACGAATTTGAAGTTTTAAATTGTTTTATCATTTATTTCCATATTACTCTAAACTAATTTTGTTACCATAAATACTTATATCCCAGAATTTTGTGATAAGAAAATAAATTTATTTTTAGCTAAAGTTTTTATATATGGACATATGAACAAATTCGAAAAGGAGTTTTTGCGCCTAGATAAATTTATATTTGTATTTATGAATTTTAATTTATGAGGAAAATACACTCATAGGTAACATTATCTTTAATGGCGTAGTGGGGCCAATTTCCATTATGGAGGTCAAGATTTCTATTCACAATGCTCATTGTTTATTTTTTCAAAAGGGTCAAGCAGTTTGATCCAAAATCACTGTTTCATCGAATCAGATCGATTCGATTGCAATTTAGTCAATTTTATTAGACTGGACCTTGAAGCGATTCGTCGATTTTCAAATTGAACAGGTCAATTCGATTATATTCGATTTTTGTAAAAATGATAGAGAACGTATTTAAATTTAAAGACGAGTTTTTATCAGATGCTCAATATTTTCTATTTTGACTCAAAAAATATTTCTTCATTTCTCCTAAATTTTATTTAACATAATTTTTTTTATATGTTAATTATGATCAATTCTAATATAATTTTATAATATTAACGTATCTCATTAAATGCAGTCAATATAAAATAAGGATATACAACGAATTTGACTTTTCAATTAATAAATAATGGATTTGACTCTCCACATTGGAGAATAAAGGCGTGTTCGGTCATGCTTAAAATCCAATTAAAATTGAAAATATGGCCATTATTGGGTCTCACCCGTCTAATAAAAGCCAACAATAGTGACTAATTTTTCAATTTTAATCCAATTTTAATCTATACCGAACACGCTCTAAATCTTATTTGTAAATATTGAATCTCTAAATATAAAGCATCTTGTATTTATAGTATCTTTAATAAAAAGGACTTGTAGATCCCATAAAATATATGAATAAAAGTAATTTGATTGTTTTTAAATAATTTACAAATAGTAGTCAAACAAGGACTATAAAGAGAGGCAGGCAGATCTAGGCACGGGCTGGCAGGTGCTACAGCCCGTGCCAGCCTCAGCCCAGGTCCATTGGTTATTATTTATTTTTCGTTAGCCCATCACCAAATCAGCAATAGTCGGTGTTCAAATTAACAATAGCCCTAGCCCACAAAAATAAAATAAAAAAGTTAAAACCCAGCTCAACCCCAAACATAGATACGTCTCTCTCACATTCTCTACTCCGGTACTCCCCGTTACTTTCATGGTCGCGGAAACACCAGATACACTGTGTTAGCCCTCAATTTTTTGAGATAGGCTCAATTTCAAGAAATATGCTTCTCCATTGTTTCAAGGTAGGCTATAAACTATGTCTCTGAGGTGGATTTATATGGGATTGGTTATTTAGATTTTTTTTTCATGTAATATTTAGCCAAATTGGATATTGATTTTCTGTCTAAATATGTATAAGTTTTTACCCATTTCTTACTAATTTTTACCCAAATACCCAGGGTAATTTGGAAATTTTCACAGGTTGAAAAAGTAAAACAAAACTGCTTTATTTATAGACATTACTTTTCTCATATGATTAATAACTTTTCGATGCGGGACAAAATAAAATCCCTACTAAAATATCATTATTTAAGTTCTAAATGCATTAAAAAGATTTCACGTCGAATCCTTTATGTAAATGTGTTAAGATGAGTCTATAAATTATCTTATCATTAAATAAATAATGAGCTTTACATTTGAAATAGACTATGAATTGAATATATGGTCTTTCAATATTAAGTCAAGTAGTACAATATTATTATTTATATATATATTTTTAAATACAATATTAATGTAAGCACTCACGCATGTTCTATATCATCTCTTGCTAGCAACTAGTAGAAAAAGTCATTTTGAATGTGTTGTGATCGAGCAAAACTCGCAAGCGTACATAATATTTGACAAGTAATAATGTGATGAGTTGAAAATATCGTCTCATAGAGGTTAAGCATTAAATTGAAAATTATATTAATCCATTGCCAAGTTCAATGTAAAGTAACAAAAGAGATTTATTTTAATTATTCTCAATTAATATACTAATTATCTAAGGTTATGTTTAACTAAAATATGGTATGAATGTGTTCGAGTTCCAATCCACCTCTTAATACCCTATTTTCAATTCTTAACCTTGTTGATAATTTCATAGTAATCATGCTAAGAATAAGAATCACATTTATTCCAATTGATAGTTCGAAATTCATACATGTGGAAGACATTTTTATGTATGAATATTACTAGCTAGATCTTTATCTCCTTGCTCCTCAAAAATAATCGACCATAAATTGGGCAAGCCAAAACCATATAGAGAGGATATGAGACCTAGCCATTATATAGGAAATTATAAAGTCGGTCAATTACTGACACTAACCCTAATTAGGGTTTACAACATTCCGGCCAACATACTTAAATTACCACATTATAAATAATAAATTCTGAAAGGTGTACAACGGCTCAAGTGACCGCTAACATATTGGATCTAATCATAGTATCATTGCAAACCATACATCTAACCCATAAAATTTGCAATCAAATAGAAGCTCACATAATAGAATTATTCTAACATTCTCTCACTTGGGCAAAACATTTGATTGTTATAGAACATAACTTTTAACATCCGGGTCAGACTACATAGGTGGCCAC
>CAIGRT010068949.1:0-25121 GCA_903798405.1 Fraxinus platypoda | reverse complement strand
GGTGAATATATAATGAAAATAGTACATTTCCACACCTAATATACAGCAGCCAATAATTAACCTCCAATCTAGAACTGTACAGATACAGAGTAAGAGATAAAATTTAAACCAAAGAGAAAAGTGCGTGACAAGAATGAAAATGGAAACGGCGGTGAAACTGTTGTGAGCACTTCAATCGAAGAAAGAGAAAAGAAAGAAAAAGAGAAGGGAATGGAATGGAAAGATGAAGAAAGAGAAAATGAAATGAAAAGGGAAGAAATGGCGAAGAAAGAGAAAGGACAGAAAAAGAGAAGGGAATGCAATGGAAAGATGAAGAAAGAGAAAATGAAAGAAAGACGGAAGAAATGGCGAAGCTGAAGACGAAAANGAGAAGGGAATGGAATGGAAAGATGAAGAAAGAGAAAATGAAATGAAAAGGGAAGAAATGGCGAAGAAAGAGAAAGGAAAGAAAAAGAGAAGAGAAGGGAATGGAAAGATGAAGAAAGAGAAAATGAAATAAAGACGGAAGAAATGGCGAAGCTGAAGACGAAAAGATAGCTCTCTGACAAATACAGCTTCATTTCTCACGCAAACATCTAAAGTAAAAAAAAAAAGTCGAACAAATCATAATCGTTTCTTGGAAAAGAGAAATAATAAAGAATCAAACAAACAAAATAAATACAGCTCCAGGCTGAGAATATGTCTGATGCATTATGAAATGACTCAGCTAAAACGGCCACTCGGCTCGGCTCGACTGACGCTGGCCATTCGGCTTATGAACAGTAAAAATCAAACTCACTTTTTTATATAGTAGTGAGAAATCGGGACTAACTATAGTTTTTTTTGTAGTTGAAGTTGTAGCTTGTCCATCGACAGCTGAATGTGTCGACTTGGTTAGATTAATTCATGATCGGTCAAAAAATCTCGTGTCAGTGATGTGTGCCAAGTTAAGGATTGTCCATTTCTTTCTTTTGACTAATCCACTTTGTCGAGGCGAATACGGTGTCGACATTCATGCATTTTTCTCGAGGTCTTCCCACACTCATAAGGTAACCTGTACTAAATACGAAGTACCTCCACAATACGACCTTGTGCTCTCTCACCTGCAAATTTTAAGGTTTTCCTTTTCGGATCATAAACATAAAAAAAGTTTTATGTACTTAAAAGTTCGAAATCTCAATCAAGATTAGAATTTTTGCCCTTAATCTTTTTTCTCCCTTCCACATTCTTTATCATTTCCACCCGAATACAATCTAAATGAACAAATTAATTGGCGAGAATTACAAATTTAATTTCACCTTGTTCTTAAATAGAGAAAATCATATTGAACAAAGTAGAATTGAACTAACAAATCGATTTGTTTCAATTCGAATTAAATTTTAATTTCACTTGGTTCTTAAAATCGAGAAGCGGACAATTCTAATCGAATTTTTCGTTCTAGATATGAAATCAAATTTTAATTCCATTGCAAAATTTTATTTTCATTATCTTGACATTTAAATAAATTTACATAAATTATTAAGTATTCATAATAACAACACTTTTGTTACTCAAAATAGAAATTTTTTTTTTAAAAAAACCCGCTTGACAGCCTCTGCAGCCCGATCGACGGCGGAAACCCCGCCGGCCCGATCCGGCTCTTTGGCGGCGGTTGAATCATCCTCTGATCAATCAGGTCCCAGTCAAAAATATATTTCATATTTTTACTAAGTTATATTTGTAAAATCAAATATAAGAATTATGTTTATATATACTTGCTTCCTAAAATAAACCTAATTCCAAAAATATATCACTAGCTTCATTGTGGAACTGCCATTCTTTTTAAATCCTCCAATTCTCGTTTCTCCATTAATGCCATTTCTAAATCAAAGATTAACTTCGTGCTTAATCTTTTAAATATTTCAAGTAATAATCATAGTGATCCTCCGTTTTTCTGCCTCGAAATATAAATCAATTTTTTAGAGATTTATCGTCTATGATCTCAGAATTCATTTACAGCAAGTGATTACTCTTATCAATTTTGTGAGTTTCATAATAAACATATGCGATTATTCATTTTGATTGTGTATTTATCGATTAATCGAAGTCGATTAACATATAATAGATTGGTATTGTAATTTGTCCCTTTTTCTGGACAATGTTGAGTGTTGAATAAGAGTCGACCACTTACGTATATGAAAATACAATTTAGTTTACGTTTATTCCATAGTTTTATGTCCGATTTGTCGAAATTGAATGTTTTGAATCTATCATCGTTTGTGAGTGTCTCACCTTCAATTAGAATGAAAGATGTATATGAACTAATCTGAAGTTGAAATATACATATGCATTAAGGCTCCTAATATGACAGATTTATGTGTAAAAGATTGTGTGAATGATTATGTACATGTAGCATTATGTACATCTTCCTTTTGGTGGAAAAAAACCATAAATACAATGTTTTTAAGTATACAATTTCATTTCTAACAAACTTACAAAAATATTTCAAAAATCAGGGTATATATAAATTAATATATTAATATATATTTTTAAGATTTTATGAAAGAAATTTTATATCATTTAACTACTCTCTCTCTCTCTCTCTCTCTCATATATGATTTAATAATTATTTCTCTCACCTCCCACTTTTCTCTTCTACATATGATTTAATTAAACATGTCACAATTACATGAACACATAATTTATGATCATAGTTACATGTTAATCGCAAACCAAATAAAGTTATAGTCACAAAGACACAATCGTAGATCACAATTACAAATATTAAACGTGAATTACACGTTTTTATAGGTTACAAATTATTTATCGATCACAATTGTCAAATTAATTGGTCACAACTCATTTATCGATCATAAATTATAAAATTTATTGGTGAAAAATTATTTATCGATCATAAATTATCAAATTAATTAGTCATAAAGACACAAATTGTAGGTCGCAATCACAAATTTAGTCACAGATCTCCCATTTTTATGTCACATATTATTTATTAATCATAAATGACTCGTTTTATTAATCACAATTGCCCAATAATTGATCGCAATAGCTCTTTCACCCACTCCACTCCTCTCCACCCACCATCAACACCATAAAGAAACATCGCTGTCAGCTTGTAACCTAACCTCTAACTTCGTTTTGATTTTCCTCACGAAGCATGATTGTACTTAGATCTACAAAATATATTATGCCCCTGTTTGGTGCATATTTTTTCTCCAAGAATGTATTTTTTTTTTATGTAATGGGGAATATGTGGTTGAAAAATAAGGAAAATTTATTAATGAGATGGAAAATATTATTTTGTTGAAAAATGTGTGGTTGAAAATAAGTAAAAGAATGAGAATGAAAAAATAACGTGGCTCAAACAAAGGCTATAAATGCAAATAAAATTCGAAATCTCGCAAAAAAATCAAAAAAATTTCAACTGTTAAAAATCGAAGCCCTAATGCTAAAATGGTTTTTCCACTTGTACAAAATTCTGCCAACAGAATCCAAACAGAAAACTCACATGGGGTGGGCCTCATGTGAGTAAAATATTGAAAAAAATAAGAAAGGCAATAACAAAGGACGACTATTCAAAACTTGCAGTAGTGACTGCGGATTTTTTGACTTGGTAAAAAAAGAAGAATCAAGCGGAGAGTCAAGTGCCATTTATGAAGTGATGAGTCCTACTGCCAATGAGGAAGTCGATGATTTGCCAAGCATATTTGAATGCCTAGCTTGAATTGTCGAGAAACGAAATATCGAGATTTCATTGAATGTGACATTCCGCAAGGGAAAAGAGCCCTCGGACTATAATGGAAAAAGAAAGGGGCCGGCATGATTATTAGTTATATTCATTCATGCACTTATTCCAATTTCGTTGTTAGGTTTGTAACATCATGAGAGGATGGGAAAAAAATCTTGGAACTCAACAATTTTCATGTTCAACGAATGCATATTTCCCTCCACATTCCAGTGCGTTATTATACATTGTTGTTCCTTGAGTAATTGTTGGTGTATATTAAACAGTTTTTTGTTTTACCATTTCCAAATGGGAGAGATTTTTGCACATGAAGAAATTCATTCATCTATACAATATGATATAAAATTATCACCAAGCTTATGTTGTACGAGATATAGCCCACTGTGTGACTTTGCTAGGCATCCAAATAGCAAACATCATGCGAACAAATGAGCAATAATATGTATAATCAGATTGTCAAAATCTTCAATGACAATTAGAGATAATGCCAAAACAATTTATCAAGCTTGTTCGAAATAGTCGTAAATTTTAGAATTAAGAGGTGATAACACTGGTTGCATTGAACTTGTAGTTAGCAACAGGTCCTAGCAATCATCTTGGTCCAAAACATGCATTGCCACAAACTTTTCAATGACTCAATTGGGAGAAAAATGTAAGCATCTAAAAACGGAAATTCGAGCCAAGTTCAGAGAAGGAATACCAGTTAGCCAACATTATGTTGCAAGCATAAAATTTCCACATGAAAGATAAGGAATACCAGTCAGCCAATAGTATGCTAGAAGATGAAAGTGTTATACAACTCCTTTAGTTACAATACATACACCAAACCAATCTTTCTTGCCAAGCAACTCTTGTGGCGGACCATCATTGGAAGCCACAGTTAATTGGCCAGGGCCACCTTGTTGAGGGAAATGTGGATAGTAGTATGGAACCAAATGACCTATTGTGGAATATGAACATAAATACGTGCATGCTACAAAATAGAATGTAAATGGAAAGATTTAAACACATGTAAACCTTGAGAACTAAATGTGAGATGTGTTAATGTTGGAGGGACCAAACTTGAGGCTGACAAGTGTTGCGAAAAAGCATAACTTTCTGAATCGCCTTACATCGAACAATAACTCAATTAAAGTTTCAAACAAATAATCATCATAAACTAAATCACTAAATATACTAATCAACAATAGTTGTGAATAAATGTGTATGTATTAAATGTTGACCTATGGTCGATTATAACTTTAAAGTTTTGATTATAACAAACAACTTAATATTGTTTACTAACAAGTTAAATTTAAGTGATTATAGAATTTCAAAGCATACGATGGATGATCGATAATCTTCAAATGATCAAAAGTTATCATCTCAAATCGGACTCATGAAGGAGGTTAAGATCGAAGTCACACATTCAAGAACTTAAGAGCCAAATTTCGGAGCAAGATTAAAGACTTGATTTCTTAGATAGAATGTAAATGTACTGACATCTTGATATTTGGCAATGAATGCTTAAGATCAAAATTCTTCTATGCATTAAAAACAATTTTGTGTATTAAAAGTCATTCTAATGAAATGTTTTGATCAAATATAAAAATAGCTTTTAAAAATGATATTTGGACTTGAAAAACATTTTTTTATCTTGAAAAGTTAGTTAAAAAAATACTTTACAAAAGTCCATACATTTCAAAACTTTCGAATCAGAACATATGGAGCCAAAACGTAAAAAGATCGGACTGTTCGAATAGGCGGTTGATCGAAAGTTTCCTACGGTCCAAAACATGACCGTTCTGATATCTGATTTTTACTGTACAAATGGCTCTATTGGTCATCTGGACAAGATGTGATCGACGGACTAGTTATCCGAACTCCCAGATTTTCTTGATGTTTTGAACTTTATAAATATCTCTACTTCTTGCATTCAATACAAAATTCTTCAAGAGCATCAAAATGAAATATCTTTTGAGATTTCTTTAACTTTACTTTTGCATTCATTTTATTTATTTCTCCATATAAAAAACTGTGATTGATTCAAACTCTTTAACCATCATCTTCATCAATGGTTTTCATCTCTCCACTTAACTTATTTCTATTACTCATAAAATAAAGACATATTTTGAAGAAGATCTTTCAACTAACATTGCATTTATTTCTTCTACTATTTCATATTTAAAAACTTTGATTGATTGAGTCAAACTTGTAAAATCATCATATTCATCAAAGTTTCTCATCTCTTTTATGACAATTAATTTATTACAATTATTCATTAAAAGATATATATTTTTTGAGAAGATTTTTGAAATTATATTACATTTATTTCTTATTCATCTTCTCATTGAAAGACTTTGATTAACCGAATCAAATTTCTAATTATTATATACATCAAAAAATTTCAAATAACACTTGAGCTTTCATTTATTGCTATTTATTGAAGTATTAGCCTATCTTAGTAATTAACTTATTTGTATTATTTATTAAGAGAGTGAATTTCATTGTAAAATCACTTTGACAAAATGTGGTTCATGTTGAAGTCTTGTAAAGATCAACATTGTATAAGGATCGGTGCTCCTTGTTGTAAGTCACTATGTGGGTCATATTGAGGTCCTGTTAAAGCTCAATAGTGGGTCATGTTGAGGTCCCTTAAAGCTCAACATTGTATAAGGATCGGTGCTCCTTGTTTGTAAATCACCTGAAACGTTGTAAAGAGTTGGATTGCCCCATAAATCAATCAACATGGTGAAAAGGTCTTGCTCATGCTGGAGAGTTTGGTAATGGAGGACGTAGATCATTATTTTGGATCGAACCTCCACAATTACATCGTTTGCATCATCTCTCATTTTGCTTATCACTTTCATATTTACGCTTATTATTTGAATTGAACTATTTAGTCTTTACTTGCTTGAATTTAGATTAATTTTTCGAAAAAGTTTTTAAAAACCAATTCAACCCCTCTTGGTAACTTATCCTTGGGCTATCATTAAATATTATTGAGGTGCTTGAACGATATGTGCAACAAATGGCGTATTACTATGACTCAAAGTCGACTTCTTTCCTTTTGTTGAAGTCTGTACGTAAATACATATTATATTTTTATATTGTAACGGAATATTTGTTTAAGTTGACAAAAAAACCGACCAACATACATTTCCTTTCTTGAAAAGGACTCTAAGGAGCTTTTTCTTCAAAACTTCTTTGGTGCGCCCTTTATTTTAGTTGATATAGGATCGCGTAGCTCCCACTGGCATTGTTTTCGAATTCATTACACTACGAGGCTAACTGACTACCAACATGTGAAATGATGTTAATTCCACTATCTGACTTTATCGTGAGAAACTTTTGTTTTTGATTTATTATCCACTCCATTATCGCATGGGACCACAATTCATTATCTGTCGTGAGGTTTGCAACCTCCGCAAGAGCCTGACATATATGATCGAATCTCAAATGTTTGGGAGTACTAACTAACCCATCGTAGTTCACTTTTGCAACCTCCACAAAAGCCTGATACATATCGTCGAATCTCAACTGTTTGGGAGTATTAACCAACCCATCGTAGTTTACTGCGACCCTGATGTGCGCTCTTAGGCAGTGTCGTGATGTCGTTATGGATCAACACTATGAAAGCATGTCGATACAGAATTTCCCTAAACTCAAACAAGTGGCAACTGCAAACAATTTCACAAATGTCTCTCTAAAATGAGACAAAGAAATTTTTATATCTTTCGTCGCTCATCATACATGACAACGTCCCGTAGTTCGTAGGTCATCCCTGCAGTACCCTTTATAGTAGAAATAATGTCACAATAAACTTTCTTAGTGAGTTCGACTTGAACTTCCCTGAACTTTGAAATGGTGTAACATTTCTAATACTGCTTTTTCATTACGAACATTGTTATACACAGTACCATTTGTGAGTATGACTTGAAGTCAGCCTAAAACTCATTTTCAACCTTGTTCCTTAGTGCTCGTTCATATTGTTCGGCAAACTGTTTCAACGAAGCATACGCATCAAAGAAGGCATTCATACTTTCATTTCGATGAGTTGTTGACATCCATGTCCAGAATGTGGTTTTCAAATAGTAAAGAACCCAACGACCTCTATTATCGAACAGTCCCGATAACCAGTCATTATTATACAAGTCATAAGTGTCGATCATCGCTCTCCAACCTTCTTTAAATTCATCAACCAACTGCGAATCATACACTAATCCATGTATACTCGAAAAATTTGAAGCCTTATCAACATGGTATCCAAAATTTTTCGACAATTTCTTCATAATATACCACAAACACCATCTATGATTTGTATTCAGAAAAACAATCTCAATTACATTTTGCATGACCCTATCTTGATCGGTAATGATTCTATGGAGAACTTTTCCATGCATGCACTGAAGTCATATCCTAAATAGCCACACAAAAGTATATGTGTCCTCATTGGACAACAAATCACAATCGAGCAGTGTTGATGGTCTGTGATGATTAACGGCAACAAAAGGGGCAAAATGCATATCGTACTTATTAGTTAGGTAAGTGGTGTCAAACGTGACAATGTTGCAGAACTCTTTGTACGCTTGCCGACACTTATTATCTGCCCAAAATACATTCTTCAGTCGAGACTCATCTTCTAAATCCATGTTGAAGTAGAATCCCAAGCACTGGGCTTACATCTTGGAAAAGTCGTACTGTATTGCTGCGACATCTCCTTCCCTAAATCTTAATTATCTAACTTATTTAATATAATTTCGACAATTCTTTTCCACGCAAGTAATATTTTCATATCTACATGCTTCAATAACTACGGAGTCGTAACTTTTGTGAAATGGAATTCTTGCCATATCATTTACTTCAAGTTTTCGTTTCACATGTGAACTTAACTCTTGATTGCATCAATACAACCTCGACTTCGAAGGACATGTTTTATGATTGTGATCAAGGTAGACCGTGTTAATTCTCCAAATCCTATGAATATCTGAAGATGCAGTAATGCTGGCTTTACAATCTGTCTGAATTGTTGGTTGAGATTTCAAAGAACCACTTGTACTAGTGGTTTTCAGCCTCATGGCTACCTGTGAAGGTGACATATTTTGTTTTTCAATCGTCTCATTTTTTTGAATTCCTTCTTCTAACTAGAAAACCTACATGATATGCATATCTTTTGTAGAAATTCCACAATTATTTTCATCCTTGAACATCATACCGCCATCCAGCACCTCAAGCACCATCGGACCATCTTCTCCTAACATTTTTTCTTCCACTAATATCACATTGTCCGCAACATTCTTGTCAACATCTATCTCCACCAAAAATTCATCATGAGCATCTTCCATATTTTCTTCTACAGCAACACAATAAGCGACTACGTTCATCAAAACTCTTTCTAATGGCAGTTGAATAACTAATTATAAATGCAATTAGTAGAAACATCAAAACATTAGATAATCGAACAACAAGAGACATTAATCAGATAATGAAACAACAAAATGCACATCCAGTAATCAGATAACAAGAGGCGTCCAATATGTAATACACAACTTCATACGTCCATAGTTTAGATAAATTACAAGAGACATTAATCAGGTAATGAAACAACAAAATGGATTCATTAAGCTCGAAGCATAGTATCATAAAATCAGACATTATGTTAGTGACATTAACGAAGCATAGAATCACAAAATGCATCGAACAAATGTATTCACACAGTACGTTTTGAACAAAGTTTTGAAAAAAACAAATTAAAACTTGAAACATAATGACAACTACCTGAGTTTGGCTCACCTGGGTTTTTTGGTGTTGGTGAAATGCAGATTTGGTCGTCGTTGGAGTTGGGCATCATCATCTTCACAGTCGGGGAATGAGGTTTCGATTTGGGAAAATGACTTGCGAATGTCAAGGCAGAGCGTCAGGTGAGTGTGGATTGGATGATCTGGGATTTCGCCTTCGTCCATATTCAATTTCACGACAATAGGACCGATGAGATTGAATTCGACGAGGAAAATAAATGTGGTGTGGAAGGACCTTTTTCGCTGCCTGCTGGTGGCTTCTTTATATTTTAGCCAAGATAATTGAAAGTCAAGAACTCTTCACGGGATTACCACATGTTCAAAGTTTTAAATTTCTGTAGAACTTCGTCAACCAATTTTGTACAAGAGACATAAATCTAAAATAATATATGAATAGATACAAAAAAATGTTTCGGTAGCAGAAGTATTTCTTTCAGAATTACAGATCTAGAAGAAACGAAAACCTTGAAAATGGAATTGATTGAACTTGTCGTCGATCCATGGTGGAATGGCGATTCAATTGGAATCAGAGTGGAAAACTATTGAAACCATTTCGATTTCCAAAGCAAAAGTTGAATAAGTCGACTCCCATCGATTGAAACGAGATCTGGGGAGAGATTCTGCATATTTCCATCAAACAAACTGGAGGGGAGCTATATTACCAATGAGTGGTGAGACTGCCCACATACACTAGAACTTGAAACAATCTTCAAAGCCAGTAACAAAGCTGCTTCAAATCATGATCAAAAGTCTCTAGCTTATGCTTTATCTCAATAGATTTTTGTAGATTATATTGTTAAGGAATATGAGAGAACTGTGCCAACACGTAAATGTGAAAGAAGGGAAGTTTTGTGGTCAATCTAATTACAGCTCATCATTTGTGATTTTTAATTGGGAATCAGGTGGGGGGCGATCTGTACGACTATACCTGATTTTTGAAAATATTTTTATATAATCTCATTACTGAAATTGAAAGTTAAAATCTAGAGTTTGAGGTAATTTCCCATTACAGTGGTCTAGTTGAAAAGATATCAAATGAAATAAATCTTGACAAGAGAGCTTCAAGGTTGAAAATTGAGTACATTGCTGATGTAGATATGTCCCCTACCTGAATAACCAACGACAACTCTCTACAATACTATTTGGAGCTTAAGCGTAGGGATGCACTCATGACCGCCTATGCATTACGTGTCAGTGTGGTTGAGATGTTGTCAAACTCGCTCACATAATATAGACTGAACACTACAAAAGAGTGATGTGAATTTAATCGGTACATTGATTCGGAAATTCTACGTACTAGTATTTCGAAAAAATTCCAACTTTGAATGAATTTATTTCCAGCATTGACATATCATCAATTAATGCATGTGACGTTGAAGTTTATGAGATGAAGGGTGTTGTCACGCAGCCTAATGTAGAATGTGTTCGTGATACTCGAGTGTTCCAGGACAAACATGTATTGAAGACGTTTATTGCCTTGTCGTAAAAACATTCAATTTTAACAATTAAATTATGATTGCATGAGCTACTATCACATTGTCACACACAATTGGTGCTTGACATCACTCTAGGTGACGATACCAACCACTATCAAATTGTAACAGCTTAATACTGAATTTCTACGTTACTACATTCTGTAATGAGACCGTGTTTCACATCTTTGTACATCGTTATATATTCATATACATATCAACAATTTCATTTATCTAAAATGAATGGCAAAAAAAATTATTTATGTGCAGTAAAGAACCATATTTACATATGAAATCAAGAATTAATATTTCAACTCATACATCCCTGCATCTATTCACTTGAATCCATAAAAATCGTATATATTGAGTATCATAAAAATTTGCTAGCATAATGGCATAAGGGAACAAATGTGTTAAGACATAGCAAAATATACATGTGGTTTGTGTGGGGCTTCGATTTTTTTCTTCTAGTGCTTTGATATACAGGTGCATCTTCAATGGGCCTCTTACCCTTGTCCTTCGAGTGGTTCATAATCCCCAAACTTTTAGAGTTAGTGTTCACGACTCCTGCAACAGATGTACGACTGTTGGAAACATTCGATTGTTATGATATATTAATAGAACGAGTAATACGATGAGTAGGGATGTTAACTTTTTCATTCTATGGTTCGATTATCTCAACGTACTTGTAAGCACCGCCTACTTGTTGGGTCTTGATGGTACCTATGGACAAACGTCATTTCCAGACCGCTTGGATTGTAGTCTCCTTGGCATTGCTCACTATCCATACTGATCCCATGAGAGATGTATATGTATCAACAGCCATTGAAGAAGTTTCAAGAATGTGATTTTAATTTTTTCGATTTGGAAAGGGATTTTTTTAGTATCTATAAATAGGTAATAATAACAGAAAATAACAATCAAAATGGTTTATTTGTGATATTGTGTTGATTACACTACACGTAAGATCTTAGAAGATCGATCCTTCAATTTAGTGTTTGAGATTTCTTGTGGATGATTCTAGAGAGAGAGAGAGAGAGAGAGAATTTGGCATATATGTTTTGTTTGAAATACAAATTGACATAATTTTAGGGATTTTGGTGCTATTTTCTTAAGTTAATGGCATGTTTGTTGAGAGCATAAATTAAGGAAACGTGTCACGATCGGAACTCCACCTGCAACTTGACAACTACCGTAACACAGAAATGGGATAATTCCAGCAGAGTTAGCAGGATATGAAACCAATCAAAATAGAAAATAGAATGGAGAATGGGAATAACGTAAAAATGAAGAAGAAAGAGAAGAGAAAGCTGTTGAAGAGATTTAACAAATTCACTGAACTTTTCAGATTGCAAAACTTAATTTCCAAAACCCTTTACACGGTATTTATCCGCTTTCCTCCACATCTACAATGAAGAAGCGTGATTTTAAAACATAAAACGGTTTTACAATTAAAACTTATCTAAGACTCCAAAATGCTGTCGCATCCCATTTCAAGCATTAGTTATTTCAGTTGGCTGCCTCTTCCGAGTTTTCTTTCTGTGTGATCTGGTCCCTTTTCTTCTCCATTGATTTTCCACTTGACAACCCTCCCTCTCACCTTGATCTTGTCCCCAAGATCTATAAGAAGGAAATTAAGCTTTAATCCACTCTACATCTTCCCAGGTTGCATATTATGGTGAAAGATTAGTCCACTAAATTAACCATTGTACAGCTGAAAGGTTTCTTCTTGGACCAGCCTCATTTGCAAGATGGATAAGGGTTGGTGTGCGAGATGAACAGCTTGAGGTTCAGCTGGTAATTGTGATACAGACATCGCTTTGTTTCCCAACTTCTTCTTCAAAAGAGAAACATTGAAAATCAGATGAATCTTGGACCTCGCAGGTAATCACAATTGATAAGCCAATGTCCCAACCTTCTTAGTAACTTGATATGGCCCGAAGTATCTCACTCCCAACTTCTGATTTAGCCTATTTTCTACCGAATGTTATCTATAAGGGTGAAGCTTTAGGAATACCCAGTCACCTTCAGTAAAAGATCTTTCAGTTCTATTTTTATCTGCATACATTTCCATCCTAACACTTGCTTGTAAGAGGTTTTCCTTTAACTGTTGGTTGAGTTTGTATCTTTGTTGTAGTAAGTCCTCTACCGTTGCCACATTAGATTGTTGGTAAGGACCCAGTGCCAAGTGTGGTGGTTTGATCCCATATTGAGCTTGGTGTCATTCTAATAGAAGAATGGTAGGTGATATTGTACCACCATTCAGCTAGTGATAGCCATTTTCCCCATTGCTTAGGTTGTTAGTAAGTCATACATCTGAAATACATTTCAAGGCATTGGTTGAGCCTTTCTGTCTGCCCATCTGATTGGGGATGATAGGTCGTGCTAAGGTGAAGTTGTGTACCCAGTAACCTAAACAACTCTTGCCAAAATCTGCTTGTGAATACTTTATCTCTATCAGAGATAATGCTTTGGGGTAAGCCATGGAGTTTAAAAATCAAATCTAGGAACGTCTTAGCCACCGTTACTGATGTAAATGGGCGTGAGAGGGCTAAAAAATGGCCATACTTAGTAAATCTATCCACAATCACCAGTATAGTAGCCTTACCCCCTAAGTTAGGTAACCCCTCAATGAAATCCAAGCTAATATGGTTTCAAGCATGCAAAGGAACAGGTAAGGGTTGCAACAGACCAGAGTAGGGAACATTTTCACCTTTACTTTTCTGGTACACCTCACATTGCAACACCTCAGTCTTTATCTCCTGATTCATTCCTGGCCAATAAAAATGTTGTTTTGCCTTGTGTATGCTTGTTATGTATACCTGAGTGTCCTCCTAAGTGGGATCCATGTATGTTTTGTATGATTTTGGATCTAATTTTTCCTCCTGCACCAATGTACATTCTGCCTTTATATGTCAGTATATTATTGCTGTAACTGAAGCTGGGATCAGAATTTGGGTTTAGTAATAAGGCTTGGATCTTATATTTAGCAAACAAATCATCAGTATAGCAGTTTGTGACTTCATGTAACCATGCAGAAGTTATAACAGTAAGCCCTATACTTTTCGACTCCTCTTCATGTCTCCTAGATAAGGCATCTGCCACCAAATTATCAGTCCCCCTTTTATATAAAATTTCATAATCAAGTCCCAATAGTTTGGTGAACCATTTTTGCTGCAAAGGCGTGGTGATCCTCTGTTCCAACAAATGTTTTAAAGACTGATGGTCAGTTCTAACAATGAAATGATGAACCTCCAAGTAATGCCTCAACTGGCAACTGATGTGACTAATGCTAAGAGTTCTTTCTCATAGATAGACATTCCCATGTTCCTCACTCCAATTGCTTTGCTCAAGTATGCTAGGGATTTCTTATCCTGCATTAGTACAGCCCTTATTCCCCTCTGACAGACATCAGTTTCAATAATGAAATTCTTCTGAAAATCAGGTAGTACTAGTACAGGGGTTGAACTCATTGCTTGTTTGAGTTTTTCAAATGCTAGATTAGATGTCTCTATCCACCGGAAGCTATATTTCCTCAGCAAATCAGTCAAATGCTTTGCGATCATTCCATACCCTTTAACAAATTTTTTGTAGTATCCAGTTAGCCTTAAGAATCCCCACAGTTGTTTGATGTTCTTGGGCTTTGGCCAGTGCACCATTGATTCCACCTTACTTTTATCAACTGATACTCCCTGATGATTAATTATGTGGCCTAAGTATTCTACTTGTGGCTGGCTAAAACTGTACTTGGACTCCTTACCAAAAAGTTGGTGTTTCTGTAGCATCTCCATTATTGTGGTTAGATGGTGACTCCAAATCAGGACTATACACCAATATATCATCAAAAAATAAAAGTACATATTTCCTTAATTGACTCTTGAACACCTCATTCATCAAACTCTAAAAATTTATTGGGGCATTGGTAAGCCCAAAGGGCATAACCTTGAACTCATAAAGACCTTGGTGTGTCTTGAAGGCCGTTTTATGAATGTCCCTTTCAGTGACTCTGATTTGATGATAACCAGCCCTGAGGTCTATCTTTGAAAAGTACTTGGATCCATGAAGTTCGTCTAAGAGGTCATCAATGAGGGGCATTGGGAACTTATCCTTGACTTTTAGGTTGTTTAATTGTCTGTAGTCTACACAAAACCTCCACGATCCATCCTTTTTTTTTTTTAACCAAAAGGACTGGGGAAGCAAATGGGCTATTGCTGGTTTAGATTATGCCACTCTCTAACATTTCATGTACCAGTATTTCCATCTCTGTTTTCTGAATAAAAGGACACCTATAAGGCCTGAATTTGAATGGTTGTGCTCCTTCTTTCAAGAAAATATGATGGTCATGTGACCTGGGAGGTGGTAGTTCATTTGGCTCTTCAAACACCTAGGCAAATTGATGCACTACCTCTAACACTCTACCAAGTATGTTTTCCACTTGTTCCTTCTTGATAGTACATAGTTGTCCCATTATTCCATAAGAGTCTCTGCTAAACATTCTTGTCATCTCTTCTACCCCCATCATCTTAGCAGGTTGTTTGGGACTCACACTCTTCAAGTTAATTTCCCATTTGAAGAATTTGAACTTGACACACCCTTGTTCAAAGTCAAAGGTGATTGGACCAAATTGGCTCATCCAATCCACCCCTAAGACCATGTCACTCCCAGCCAATTTGAAGGTCCTAAGCCTGTATTGAAATTCTCAGCCGTGCACCTGCCAAACTATAGGTTGACACACAGCCCTACTCTCCAGTTTGTCACCATTGGTCACCCTAACTATCATCCTGTAAGCTTCATCAATGACATAATTTAGTTATTTGATCAGTTTTTCATCCACAAAACTATGGGTGCTTCCACTATCAATTAGGATTGATATTTTTCTTCCCTTAATTACCCAAGCTATTCTAATGGTTCTATGTTTCAAGTTCCCCATTTTTACAAACATGGCCTAAGGTATACTTTCATCACATTTATAGCATAAACCCAAGTTCTTTTTGGTTTGGAAATCTGTTGGGGGTAATGGTTTTATAGTTGCTCGATATTCTATTAGGTTTGGTAGTTGTCTCAGTGGGTTTTACTTCATCATGGGGTTTAGTAGGGTGAGAGATCCATTTGTTTGTATTAGGCACAAAACTTTTGGGCTTTTGGAACTTGTTGATGGCCAAAATAGTGGATTCTTGGAGGCTTGCAACTTCAAAAGCTTTGGCTAAGGTTGATGGCTTCAACATCTTGACCATAGACCTTATTCCCCCCTTCAGCCCACATGTGAAAACAGATATGTAGTAGGATTCAAGAACATAGGGTAAGGTTAGTATCACCTGTGCCTTCAACTCTTCAAATTTCTCCTGGTATTCAACTACAGACCTCACCTGCTTTATCTTGCTGAAAGTTTCAATCACTTCCTCCCCTGTGTTGTCTGCAAATCTCCTACACAATTCATCTGAAAATACACCCCAGTCTACATTAGGATGGCTTACCATAAAACCAAATGTCTGCCTTCTCCTTCAAATGCATTTAAGCAATTCCCAACTTCAACTCATCAGAGGTTTAGTGGAGCTGGAAGTATTTCCTAGCCTTTCTCAACCACTCTCTAGAACCTTCTCCCCCAAAGTAAGGGAAATCGATTTTTGGTAACTTGGTGCCTCCCATGCAGTTATCCCTAACATGGTTACCCACCTCTTGGCAACCAGGACTTTGTAGTGTCAACCCACTACCAGATTTCTGGCTAGACATTGATCTATCCACTCATTTGTTCTTTTGTTCAGCCTTCAAATAAGATGATATTTGTGCCATCACGGCCACCATCTTTTCGTATTTCTAGTTCATGTCCAATACGGTGTCCTCGATCTTTTCTTGTCTGTGGCCAAACATTTAGAGAGTTTGATCTGTAGCCACAATTTTTCCTTCCAATCTGCTAGTGACAGCCTTAAAGGCTGCACCCAAATAAGTCATTTCCAAGTCCAACTTCTTCAAGTGTTCATCCATCACTTTAGCTCTCGTGTCCATGATTACCTATTATCTAGTCTAATACGCTTGCTCTGATACCAATTTGTCACGACCGGAACTCCACCTGCAACTTCACAACCACAGTAACACAGAAATGGGATAATTTCAGCTGGGTTAGCTGGGTATGAAACCAATCAAAATAGAAAATAGAATGGGGAATGGGAATAACGTAAAAATGAAGAAGAAAGAGAAGAGAAAGCTGTTGAAGAGATTTAACAAATTCACTGAACTTTTCAGATTGCAAAACTTAATTTCCAAAACCCTTTACACGGTATTTATCCGATTCCCTCCACATCTACACTGAAGAAGCGTGATTTTAAAACATAAAACGGTTTTACAATTAAAACTTATCTAAGACTCCAAAACGCTGTCAATCCCATTTCAAGCATTAGTTACTTCAATTGGTTGCCTCTTTCGAGTTTTCTTCCTGTGTGATCTGGTCCCTTTTCTTCCCACTTGACAAAGTGTTTGTTAGTTGATAATTTAAGGGCGGGTTTGATGGAATAAATTTATCATAATAAATGAAATGTGTATTATTTGTTTAACATTTCCTTTTCACTATAAAAAAAAAAGTATTTATAGTAAAAAAGTTGACAAGTATAATCCAGATATTTATTTAAAAATAGGTATGTGGCATAATTTCCTCATCATTTTTTATCTGAACTAATCGAATGAAACAGGACAAGCAATGATATTCATAATGGGCCGGAAGAAGGTCGAGCTGTGGGCCTTAATCCAATAAGTAGTCGGTGCGCAGTAGCTGTGAAAGAAGAATAATCTATATTCCAACCAAAATAAATAATAAATAGAAGAATTATTTAATCAGAGTAGAGATTGAAGGTTTGGAATTTCTGCCTTTGCAAGGAATTAACCAGGAGCCGCTTTTCTCTCCTTTCTCCAAGTCAGGTTTTAATGCTTACTCTTCGTATCTAATAATATGAATGTGTATATTGTTACGTCTACGCATACATATTGTGCTCTGTGTCCAGAGATACTGAATAATATTTTTCCGGTGAACAAGTATGATAATGGTCTAGTTGGAATTAATATTCTGTAATCTTTATCAGTAGAAATTCGTAATAGACCAGATATAGGAAAATATGGAAATATGAGGTTTAGAGAAGAAAAGTCTTACTGATATGTGGCCTGGGGATAAAATGAATTCAGACCCACCCTTAAGTTGACGTTGTGGTAAGTGATGGAACTTGGTTTTGGTGATGACTGGTTATCTACTTGTGTGAATAATTTGTAAAATAAGGAGTAATTGGTGTTCTATTTAAGAAGTCCCACATAATGAATTTTAATTCGTAAAGGGGACTATTGGGGTGATTTGAAATTGTTTGGGCACTGATATTGAATTTAGTGAAACTCTCATTAAGCAATATGTGTTATAGCTCAAAAATAAACCTGTTCTCTTTTCTCAAATTATGTTGCTAGTTCGAGAAGTTTTTTGGCTGTGGAAACTGAACTAGAATTCTTTCGTAGCAAGAGTTCATTTTCTGCAGTGAGGGTGTCTGAAAAATTATGAAAAGACAGAAGTAAATTAAACTGGGGTTGAAGAAAAACCAGAATTGTTGGCAATATGAAAATATCCTTGGTGCAAATGGCAAGGGTTGCGTAACTATTTATATGTATTTGTTTACTATTTCTTTTAAGTTCTATTTTGAACTTAAGTTTGCCATTAGCTTACGAATGTTTTCAAATTAAGTTTTCTTGTTTTCAATAGAAATGTCAAGAATTATATGTTTTTGAGATTTTTTTACAATTTGAGAATTTCTAGAAAGTTGGACAAGTACACTACAGTGTTATATTATGTGTAATTCTGAAATTATGGAAATAAATCTGTTGTTTATGTTCAGACATTTATCATTTTTATGAGCTCTGAAAAGTTTAATCGACGTCTTTTGAGTCTAGTATGCTTCCTCAGAGGGTCCTCTCTGTTTCATTTCCTTTGGGGCTTTGTCTCATAGACTTCAGATTTCATTTGTTTCACATTAGCTAATTGATATTTCATCTTTTTGTCGTTTTCTTAATTTTCTTCATGTTTAATACATGATCAGGTGACTTAGCAATGTCTCTTTGTTGGTGATAATGCTTTATGGGCCACACTGATACACTGAGCTTGTTGTTTGCGGCTGCTGTTTGGTGTGCTACATACGCTTTGGTTGCTGTTCAAGGGGTCTTCCGTGTTTTCGATTTTCTCTTGACCTCCATTTTTAGTTAATTTTGAGTAATTTGAGAATCATATAGAAAGGGAAGAAAAAAGGCCATCATGGGCTACGCACAACTTGTTATTGGCCCTGCAGGCAGCGGAAAGGTGATTTATCTATCTGTACCCTTTAAATCTTACCAATATATCTTCTTGATAAGATGGATTTTGGATTAAAAAATTTCATTAATGATGGTTAAACAACAGAGTTGTTTCAAATCTGAAGTTCTCTTTTTTCATGAAATTTTTATTTGAGATTGATAGAAATAAATATTTTCTGACCAAAGACCTATATTAATCATGGCTTGTTATAGTCTACTTATTGCTCTAGCTTGCACCAACATTGTGAAACTGTGGGCCGAACAATTCATATTGTAAACCTAGACCCTGCGGCTGAGAATTTTGACTATCCAGTAGCCATGGGTGAGTATGGCTAATAATTATATGTATGACTGGTTTATATATATGCTCATTTGATCTGGGCCCTCATTTGATTTCTTGAGTTTTGAATTTGCAGATATTAGGGAACTCATTTCTTTGGATGATGTTATGGAGGAACTTGGATTGGGTCCAAATGGTGGACTTATTTACTGCATGGAGTATCCTTTTCACTTCAAATTCCTATTTTCCAAATTTATTTTTTTGTCTACTTAGTATGCTGTGTTTTCATTTTTGAGTTATCCAGGCATGTTATGGAGCTATCGAGCTTCAAAAATGGTCTTTCAAGGAAGTGATGAACTTGCTTTAATACTTCTAAGAAATTTTATATTATTGTTGGACATGTAGTGCCTTAAATCCTGAAACTCAGGCACCTTGAAGAAAATTTGGATGATTGGCTCTCAGAAGAGTTGGATAATTACTTAGATGATGATTATTTAGTTTTTGACTGTCCAGGTGCACACATATTTTCCTATCTCATCTGTATTTATTTTCCTTATACATTGTTACTGTCTGTTAATCCCTTTGTTTTGTATTTTTAAAGAATTATATGTGGAAAAATAAGTTGGGTGCATATTTCAAGAGATCTCTGATAATTTCTATTTTTTGGATGTTTAAATAGACTTGAACCTTTTATTCCCATCCTCTACTTGTAGAATGAAATACTTCTCTCAAAAGGACCAGAAACACTATGTTTACATGTCATTGAGAAGTACATTAACTTAAATACAACAATAATAAGTGACAACGCATACCTGTACAAAGCTATAAAAATGAGTCAAAGTTGATTGCCCCACAATAACACATACGTGCAATTATTCTACCAAGCTACTATGGGAATCGCCTTGTGCATGCTGAGAAAAAAATCATGGGGAGAAAATGAAATTAGATACCCGGAAGTCCTAGCTGTAAACAATGTATATCTAGTGTTGATGCACGATGCGAACGGTATTATAACTTATGGGTTAACTATCTAGCCTCAATTCATGCATCCCCTGGTGAATTTATTGGAATATTAGTCTGTCATATCCTTTTATAATGATCTTTGTAATGAGCATCTTTTGTTGACATGTCCACCTACACAAGAGCACCCTGTAGCTTTCCTCGCATACTTTGATCAAAGATATTTCCAATCTAAGTCACCCTGATTAGCCCTTCATTATTATCAAATAGATAGAAAAGGTTTAGATAGATGAAACTCAAAGGAATTGATGGAGCAAGTGGTTTAATTCGACAAAAAGTAAATAACTTTTTTGGGGCTTGATATGTTGCACATCCTTTTAAAAGAAGCGTGCCGACCACGTGTATAATTGGTTCATTGTAATTGTCAACTTGTGTAATGAGGTATTAGGTAAGTTTCGTGACGAGCACAACCTAGTGTTTAGTTGTCATCAATAAGCTTGGAACCTTAAACGAGATGTTGTGATTAGCTGAATGAAGGTAAGGATGACATCTAAGTGATCATATCTTTTATGTCCTAGGTAGTTGAAGTGTCCGTGCTACAAAGCGTGCAATGGTAAGGACTAAGGACCAAAATTTTGGAGGATCAAGCTAATCAACCAATCATCAATTTGGATTGTAGGCTACCAAAGACTTACAAGTCAAAATCACTTGTAATCAGCTATACAACTATTATTAGTTTATTCATTCACAACCCTTATATACACCCCTTCAAACGGTAGGAGTTGACCATATCCAAAGTGACTACTCACTATAATAGAGGGATGTTGGAGGCAAGCTAAGTAGCGAGAGTGATGTCACCATTAGGTAGCCATCCTAAAAGGTGTAACTCAATGCTTTTCCTCGTGTTGTTAGGTATTTTTGTTTGATGCTACTTGTAAAACCAAAGAAAATGAAGCTACACATATGTTGAACTTGGAAATGAAACTCCTTTTTTGTTTCTCGAAGTTAGAATTATCACCAACCTAATGACCTTGTCATCCATGGTTGGAATGAGTTGATTGGATCTCCTTTTGTTGAGTCAAGAAGCGTGTAGTGATCAACAAAATGCTTTGAGGATTCAAATTGGACAACTATTTCAACTGTTGTTGAATCCATGTATAGATGAGATAATTTGACAAGTGAAAACAATTTAGTAGCCAGGAGAAGAAAGCAAATTGATTCTCAAATAGTGGTGACTAAAGTGAGAGCAATCTAAGAGTATGTTTAACAAAGATTTTTTAAGATTATAAGCTAGTTAAACATCATTTTTATCCACATTCCATAGGACCACAACCTTTATCTACTTTTTATCTATACATTTCGGAGAACCCACAAGTTATAATCTACAAAAATCTTTACCAAACAAAACATGTACTACATGTGAAAATGAAATACTTCCCTCGTGACCCAGTTTTAGCGAGTAGGGATTTTAACTTTTGACATCATGGTTAGTGACCAAGTAGAAGATATAGGATTTTTTTTATCTCCATTAGTATTATCCTTGGGAGTATTCCTAAAAAAAGAACAATGGGGCGTGGAAAGTTATGAAATACATTTCAAATGTTCAGATTGTTTAATTATATGTTATGCAGAATGTTGATCATGGCAAAGGAAATGAAAGGTTCAACAATAATGTAGATACTGCTACAAAAAGAACATTTATAGCAATGTTTATCTTTCATACTATTATGCTTTAATTTATACAACACTTTTTTTACTTAGGATGTCTCTCATTTTGAAATCTGCATTCATCTTTGTAAAGTTTTGTTTTAAAATTATTTTTTGTTTAGATTTGAGGTCCCATAATTTCCTCGTGATTTAACCAGTGACTTGATACTTTTGGCTGGCTGGGTAATACCTAAGCTGAGCCTAATAAAAAGGCGAGTAAAGGATTCAAGAGCATAATCCATGACAATATACTAATTTAGGCACAAATGGAGGACAAGTTGATGTGTAACATTTTAGAAAAACAATTAATTTCAAGAACTACGAAAGCTTGTGAAAGGATGTTGTTAGGCTGCCATTGATATTGAGAACATAAAGCTTGGCGAACAAATGATATTGGATTCTTGAATAGGTCAGCAACAAACGATGAATACCAAGTGTTGTGCATATTGACTTACGCCTTGTTCTAACTAATGCGTTAAGTATGCAAAAGCAAATTGACTTTATGAAAACTCGATATGGTCACATCATTTTGAAAGAAAGGTGCCTTTTGAATGCGTGAATAGTTAGTACGTGGCTTATACTGACCACAGCTTCCCTTATCTTCCCACTTTTTCATTCTTTTAGCTTAGGGGCTATTCTTGTGTGAACGTTACTCGTCCATGTTGTCCATTGGGGTTGGGGTCCCAACATAGATTTATTTAGCACCTCCTAGTGATTCGAACTCAACACTCCAATTCTAGAAACTCTAGACTTAAAAAGTGTTAGAATTTAATTATTGTTAGAAAATAATAAATGTGAAAGGTAGATAAAATTATCCTTAAGCATCAATATATTTCAATAATTTAATAATTGCATAATCAATAGTAGATATTAAATGTCTTTATTGATGATGATAATAGTTGTAGAAAGAAATCTACAATTTGAAATGATTTACTAAACTCAAATTTAAATGACATTAAAGGGTTAAGGTATTTTATTTTAGAAAAAAGTAAAACCAAGCAGTCATCTTGAACCATCTAGCTCTCATCATCTGAAAATGTGAAACAAGCTAATTTCCAATAAGTAAACCTCATGCACGTGATGCAATTTATTTAAAAGAATTGTTTTCTAAGATATTTATTCCCTTTTCCTTTATTGTTTCATAAAAAGGACATTAAAATTGTAAGCTCACATAGTGTATCGTCTAGTCAATTAGAATGCAATAGACGATTATTATTTGGAACTTGTTCAATCTACAGGTAATGTCGCAAAGCGGTTAGTATTAGACATTCAACATTTATTATTTGAGTGCGTGGTTCCCACGTCCCATTTCGTATTCACACCCTTTCATGACATAACATACACCTCTTTGAAAAAATCGGGATACATATCTTTAAAAAATTCTTTGCCAACATTATTAACCTACATGCATGCTCATAGTTACATTAGCGTAATTATATGCGTATGTCATAATAAATATTAACAAGTTAATCACAATTTTAATAATTTTGCGTGTATAAAAGTAAATTGGTAAGGATTTGAGGTAAGCGAACCTCTTACAGTGTTCGCAAAGAATATTTTTAAAAGACATGTATTCCAATTTTTATTTTTTTTAATGAGATGTATATCAAGTCATGAAAGGGGTTGAGTGACAAATGGATTGTGGGGGACCGATACACCTAACTAATGATAATGTCGAACGTCTAATTTTAACACTTTGCAGTACTACAGAGATTGAGCGGGTTTCAAATAATAACGACTCGCTATATTTTGATCGGCTAAACAATACACTAAAGTGAGGTCACAATATCAATTTTTTTAAACAAACAATAAAGGAAAATTGATACATGTTTTGAAATCCAATTTTTTTATATAAATGCATATCATAAGCATGCATCATGTACATGAGGTTTGCTTACGGGACATTAGCTCATTCTACGCTATCCCCTCATTCTCTAATGATGATTCGAGATGATTGCTTGGGGCGAGATGGACTGAGTTCCATGTTGAATTTTTATTGTTTATGAAATAATACTTTGAACCCTTTAATGTCATTTGTTTGTTTTCAATAAATCATTTTAGACTATGTAGTCCCCCCCCCCCTCCCCCCCGGGGCAATTTTGTGTACTTCAATAGAGACCTTTAACATTCTATTGCTTTTACAATTATTGAATTAATGAAATTCATTGATGTTTATTTTGTTTTAAGAATAACCCTGTCCACTTTTTTGCATTTCATATAATGTTAACTAAATTCTATGTCTAGGGTTTTTGGACGTGAGGTATTACAAGGTGTTGCGTAAGTCCCTCAACGGGCACACCCTAGTGTTTGGTTGTCATTTTTAAGCTTGGAACCTTGAACACACTGTTGAGATAAGCCAAACAATAGGAAGGATGAAAACAAGTGAACATATCCCCTTATGCACATGGCAATGCATGTTAAGCCAAAGGGTTGCAATCTCAACCCATATAACTAATCGTCAATTTGGATTGTATAACTCACCTTTTCTGGCCATTCTCACTTGACCATATAAGAGTGAATTCATTCATAGTCCTTGTACACACCACTCTTCTCACTATACGAGTTGGCCATATTCAAAGTCAATATTAACCACGAGGAAAGGAATTCCCAAAGGCAAGCTGAGTAATGGGAGACTGGGAGTGAAATAGTCGTTGAGTACCTATACTAAAAAGTGTGACTTAATTGATTCTTTCAAACTCTTGACTAGGGCTGGGCAAAATGTCCGAACCGAACCGAACCGGAACCGAATCGAACCGAACCGAGCGAGTTTTTTTAAATGAAATACCCGAACGGGTATTCGAATCGAGAACCGAATGGTTTGGTTCGGTTCTCGGTTCTAGACCAAGAACCGAAGAACCGAAAAAGAACCGAAATTTTTTTTTTTTATATTG
>CAIGRT010068941.1:0-18538 GCA_903798405.1 Fraxinus platypoda | reverse complement strand
GGGGGGGGGGGGGGGGGGGGGGACAGCTCATCAGAGATCACAATTAACTCCCGTTTTTGTATTTTGTCTTTTTCACTTGGTAAAATACACATTTTGTGGGTGTTCCTGTGGTTTATATATATAAGTATAAACACGGAGACACATCCAGGTCCAATTTGTGAATTCTGGGACCCTTTAAAGAATGCTTTTTCTTTGTGGATACAATGTTCTCAATTTCATATGTCAAGTAGGTCACAATTTCATATATTACATTACAAAGCATTTACACCTTAGCTTTGCCCTTCGGAACTCATTTTACATCATAAGGACAAAATTTGCAGCACGGGATAGTTGAAAGCCAGAAGAGGGGATTAATTACATAAGGGGGATGGTAATTATGCATATTTCACTACACAACTAATGAAATGTTTATTATGCTTGATACTTGTTCACAGAAAATAAAAAGACAAGGTAAGATGGATTAAGGTTAAATTGGGATTTGATTATTTAAGGAGTTATCAAGATATATCATGCTTCACGCACAAAAAACCAACATCATAAAATTTTTACCAGGTTTGATTTAAGAAGAACTGCAGCAGAAATGCTGAACCTCCAGTCTTGTTTGAAAGTTAGCTAAGTGAGCTTCTTAAATAACTAAGTTGTAATTATTTCCTTTGGAGAAATTAAATTTGGTGCAAGGCTCGTGCATTTGAAAATGAAGCAAAAGGAAACGGAAAACCAGGTTGAGCCTGCTAATCTAAAGAAGGGCATTTCTCCACCGCCGCAGTCTGTGCAACCACTTCTCAGGTTTGTTGGTACGCAGAAACGAATGGTTATGTCCCCGACTAAGCAAGAGATTGCTAATTATTGGGAGAAGAAGCGAGTGGTGGAAGAAGATCATACTATATTGCGCACAATAGATCAAGGTTGAACAAATTGTTTCCTTGTGAATTTTTACAAGAGGAAAGCATGGAAAGTAAAGCCCTGCAAACACTAGAAAGCACGCTTTGCAAATCAAGTGCTTACTTAAATTCCAACAGAACAATGTTATGACAAATAGAAACTCATTGCTAATCTCATTAGGCAATTCATGACCAAATGCATTTGCTATGGGAACGAACCGGCTAATGGACTTATCATATATAAGCTAGTCGAATAGAACATTAATTTTACCAATCAAACAAATTGTTGCTGAAGCCAGCAAAACTTACTTGTATTCTTTCTGGCTTTCTCATCATCTGACATCCTCAACCGCTCAAGACTCTCTCTCAAGTCAATGAAATTGGGATTCACACCCCCAGTCCTTGTCTCGCTCTCCTTCTCGTCAATCTCTCTCAGCTTCATCAGCCTCTCGTTCAGCTCCTGCAGTGAGAACCAATTTCCCTTCTTCTTCTCGGGCCTCAACATCTTCAGCTTTTCCCCTAACTCTTTATAATTGTACATCTTGACAAATTCAGTCCTCGTTGCAGGGCCGGCTTTATCACCATCCCTTTTCTCCTTCCCAAATATCGAGGCACGCAAACTATCACTGCCCCCAATCATCATTTTTGGACCCACAGGTTTCAACTTCAAGCTGTCCTTAAACCTCGAAAGTGACGTATCAACGGCCTTCCCACCAGAATCAGTTTGTCTAATTGGGGAATTGGACCGGAGCTGACGGATGCTCTCACGAAATGCCTCAAAAGCGAGTTTCCCACCAGCTGTGGCAGCTCCCGCATGTTTCGCAGTCGAATCTGAAGAACCGGAACCAGATTCTTCAATTTTTGGAAGGACATTTCTTTTATAGAGCTGTATGGGTTGACCGGAATGGGAAGAAGGCGAAGCAGCGCGGCGGTGAAACTCGGAGAGGTTTTTACGAATTTCTTCCAATGAAGCGATTTTAGGCGTTTGAGGAGTGGAATTTGAAAACGACAGCATTTTGCGGGGGATTTGAGCGCGATTCTGATTTGAGGATTCTTTTTGTAGACTGGCTTTCACATCACTGAAATATGAGGAGAATGGGGATTGAGATTGGGTTTCCGATTTGGATTCGGATTCCGTATCGGGTCGGGATGTGGCGGCATTGGAGTCGGGTTTGGAAGATGAGGAGAAGAAGCGATAGGGATTTCGGCAAGGCTGGGAAAAGGAATCGAGTTTGGGGCGGCGGAGACGGAGACGGAGACGGATGAGTTTGGTGGTGGCCGCCATTGGCGGTGGCGGTGATAGGAGGTTTAATGGAAACACTTGTTTTGCACGTTAGGGTTTTAGAAGGAAAACTGAGTGGAAGTGGAAGCGTAGGTAACAAATGTAGTTACCACTGATTGCATCCAAAATCATTTTTAATTTGTGAAAAAAATAAAAAAATAATAATAACTCTAAGATTAAAAAAATAAAGTTATTCTGTGAAATTGTTAAATTGCTTAGGAAAATAATAATACCTTACCCTCAAAAATTAAAATAAATAATTTCTTTTAATAATTGTTAAATTACTTTAAACATAATTTTGGATAGAATAATGGGTTAATTTCAGCTATGGTCACTGAAGTTTCAAAAAATTTTAAAATATTATCAAAGTAATTTTCTTATGATAGTAGTTATTCAAATTTCTACACTGATGATAACTTAATCGGAAAAATTGACTTAAAGGCTTAAAGCTTATGTTTGAGACCAAGTTTTTAAAAAAATCATTTTTTATCAAACTCATTTTTAATCAAATATTCTTTCAATAAAATAAATTGCACATAAATTTAAAATCTTTTTCTTTCTACTTTACACACAATGCATAGCCAAAATTTACATGGTACCATTAAATTTCGCGTGGAACGCATGGAGTTAGTAAATAGGCCACGATATATCTTATCATGCTCAACTAAAAGGCGTGATTTTAAAGGCATTCTTTCAATGGTGTTTGAATATGAAGCAATGTTTCAATCACTTTTTAATTGTTGGAGCACTACTGGATCTGACTTGCCATATTTATTAACAAAACGTGTGTCCACGTGGAATTTCAGAATGTCGTGTAGGATTTTAAGTTAATTTTTTTAAAGTCAATTACAACTAATGTAACCATAAAAAACTTGCGTGACTAGTACGTAAGAAAACCACTTCAATGATCATTTTGAAATTTTTTAGAATTTTTAGTGATTGTCACTAAAATTAACATATAGGGTAATTTTATATATGAAAAATGCCTTCAAGTGTTTTTTTGGTCTTTTGCAATGCGTCAAGTTGATAAATAGATGATACTATTTGTTTTATAATGAGTTGGTTGTATCATTTAAAAGTCGAGTTCAATTGCTTGAAAAAATCTCAACACAATTTAATCCAATTGATATGGGATCCAAGATACTTCCTCTAAACAAATTTAAATTATGTTTGCAAATTTTAAGAATTGATATTGGTTGAACTTGGTGTTTCTGCAGGTATTGGTTCTTCCTATTGCTAGTGTTGATAAAAATTGACATGCTTTGGTTGTTTATAACATTGGCATCAAGGGGAAGATTTGACGGGTTGTGATGTCATTCTTATTGAAGGATTCGGTCCACTGGGCAATGATGAAACTTGGCTATGCCCATTTGCTGGAATGAATAACACAAAGGAATTAGCCCAAAACCCGACCCAATAAGGCGACACGTGTGCTGCTCGATCCATTGATCTCTAGTTGAATCTATGGTGATGAAAACTTGTATATAAGGCAGCTGAGTGGTCCTTATTGGCGTGACTTTTCATTCTGCTTTCTGTTGGGCTTCGAGAAAAGCTTTTGGGTTTTCTCTTCGTGTTCATCTCTGTATTCTCTCTTTCGATTCTTTGTGTATTAATCAAAACTACTGGTTTTGATCATAAATCTGTGTGATAGGGGTCTTGGTGATTCTTCGATTGAGGGTTTTAGAGTTGTGGATCAGTGGTTTGATCTTGTTCCATTGAGTAGCTGAGTTGTTCGTTTTCTTTAGGGTTTTGGGGTCTTTGTGGCCATTAATTGTACAGAATAGTACAATATTTGTTCTGAGTCCTATGTGATAATCGATCTCTTAATGTTAATGAATGTTGGGTGTTCTTCGTGTTTGTGTTTTTCTCTACTTCCGTTGTCATTTGGCTCTACACTTGAAAACGTGGCTCTTATTTAAATGTTATTCATGAAATTCACTTGGAAAAAGTAAAATGTTAAGTTTTGAGATTTGAGCATAAAATGTGGCACCCTTTTCTGTTCTTTTAGCATCGTTCTATGGGTTAAGATTGGTTTACTTCCATCGATGAGTTTGAGTGTGAACATGCATGTGTATGTATATGTGTATGTGTATGTGTATGTGTAGGTGGGGGTTCCTTCATCCAAGGTACTTCCTCTAAACAAATTTAAATTATGTTTGCAAATTTTAAGAATTGATATTGGTTGAACTTGGTGTTTCTGCAGGTACTGGTTCTTCCTATTGCTGGTGTTGATAAAAACTGACATGCTTTGGTTGTTTATAACATTGGCATCAAGGGGGAGATTTGACGGGCTGTGATGCCATTCTTATTAAAGGATTCGGTCCACTGGGCAATGATGAAACTTGGCTAGGCCCATTTGCTGGAATGAATAACACAGAGGAATTGGCCCAAAACCCGACCCAATAAGGCGACATGTGTGCTGCTCGATCCATTGATCTCTAGCTGAATCTATGGTGATGAGAACTTGTATATAAGGCAGCTGAGGGGTCCTTATTGGCGTGACTTTTCATTCTGCTTTCGGTTGGGGTTCCAGAAAAGCTTTTGGATTTTCTCTTTCGTGTTCATCTCTGCATTCTCTCTTTCGATTCTTTGTGTATTAATCAAAACTACTGGTTTTGATCATAAATCTGTGTGATTGGGGTCTTGGTGATTCTTCGATTGAGGGTTTTAGAGTTGTGGATCAGTGGTTTGATCTTGTTCCATTGAGTAGCTGTGTTGTTCGTTTTCTTTAGGGTTTTGGGGTCTTTGTGGCCATTTCTTTGTACAGAATAGTACAATATTTGTTCTGAGTCCTATGTGATAATCGATCTCTTGATGTTAATGAATGTTGGGTGTTCTTCGTGTTTGTGTTTTTCTCTACTTCCGTTGTCATTTGGCTCTACACTTGAAAACGTGGCTCTTATTTAACTGTTATTCATGAAATTCACCTGGAAAAAGTAAAATGTTAAGTTTTGAGATTTGAGCATAAAATGTGGCACCCTTTTCTGTTCTTTTAGCATCATTCTATGGGTTAAGATTGGTTTACTTCCATCGATGAGTTTGAGTGTGAATATGCATGTGTATGTGTAGGCGTAGGTGGGGGTTCCTTCACTTTTTCTTCTGATTAACTTTCGCTTTCTTTTTCTTTGTTTCCTTCAAATTATTGGGATCATAATCTATGTTGAACTGACAACACAAGATTTTGTTAGAGAAAACTAGAAAAGATATTACGACCTTAATTAATGAAAAATAAAATTTTCGTCCGGTGCTATCTTTATTTGAATGATTAAGAAGCAATAATAAATAGAAACATAGTTTCAATAAAATGAATCCAACAGTTTCCTCACATCCAAAATGAATTCAATGGCTATAGTGACACGATCTCAATATGACAGGAAATGGAGGAGGAGACAAAAACTAACATGTTCTGTGGTAGTTGCTTTAAATCTTCTTGTAGATTTAACAATAAATTGAACTTGGTGACTTTATTATGGAGCTAACTCCAAATTTATCAGGAAAATAGTTTATTATTGTTGTATTTGAAGTAACTTCAGCATCCAACGGTAGCTGAGCACTTTAGTTCCAAGGCTTCGTGCTTGAGATAGCAAATTTTAAGGATGTTATGTGGATTATGGAATAAATATTAAAAATAACCTTGAAAATAAGAAGATGAAAAGGATTTCACAGCCTCTGGTTGAATAGGATATGTTGTTTCTCATAAAACGGTATACGATTTTGTGAACCACTTAATTAAGGCAACACTTCATCTAGCCTATGTATCACGATCATGCTAGATGGTCTGATTGCTATTATTATTAGAAATTTTGTTCTTAAATGTGAGAAGTCCAGTCACATGGCACTGTAGCCCAGCCATACCGAAAATTTGTAACAGAGAGGAAAACCACGTATTGTGGACTTTGTTCATGGTTCATTTGGATTAGGTAACACATATTTACCTTCTTCCAAGTCAAAGAAATCTGAGAAATCTGCATCCGAGTTTTTTGTCGATGAAGTCTCAAAATATCCCGGTGAAGGCTCTATACTTGCATTAGGACCTCTGACGAATTTGGCACTAGTAAGTCATGTTTGCTATGTTGCCCTTCATCTTGGAAAATTCCCATTATTCGAGGTTCACTATGTTGTACCTGTTCAACGTGTACATTCTTTTGTTGATTTAGGCTTTAAAGAGAGACTCGTCTTTTGCAAACAAGGTCAAGAGAGTGGTGATAGCTTTCTTTGCATTGAGAAATGTTAATCCTGCTTCTGAATCAAATGTATGTAGTATTAGGTTATGTCTCCTGTTCCATTGGCGATAATATATCCGTTTTGGATTTAGTATGTATACAAGACAAAATCATTTTGACAATTTCAGGCCCTTAGATGTTTAGTCAGCAAAAACTGGCTATTTATGTTGGTTTGTATAATCCCAAATGCCACCCAATTTCTAGTTTGACATATTTGTCAAAATTTTAGTATTCATAGAGGGATTTATTTTACACTTGTTTGAATAATCAAATCGTGAGAATGTAGATAATTTTTTTTTGTCTTCCGCATGAATTACTGTAGGGGGCAATGCCATTAACTTTAAAATTCTTTCACTTAAAGATCTATGGGGACCCCAGAAGCAGCAGATACTGTGTTCACTTCCGGGCCAAATATTGATGTTGCTGGAATAAATATTACAACGCAGGTCAAATTGACAGGTTAATTCCTTCCCCATTTTCCCAATTTTCTACCCCTTTTAAACAGTTCCATTTAACGCATCTTCTGGTTTTCAGACGCGGAACTACATGAACTAAGGCTGTCAAAAGGCAGTCATGCCCAGTTAATATGTGAAATGTGCAAATTTTACCGGGACTGGCCCGTGAAATCTGATGGCATCTATCGTCTATGGTAATCTTGCTTTGTAACTTGACTTGCATACTGTGCCTTGCTCCTATCATCTAATCATAATTATTCTCATTTCAGTTTCTGATGACCTTTTATGGTATGATAGGTTTTACATCGTTCAAGAATTTAGTTGTGTGCTTCTTGTCCGCCCTGATCTCTTCACATTCAAGAAAGGAGTTTGAAGAGGCGAGACACAGGGAATATTTGGGCCATGCGCTGACGGACCAAGGACTAAAGAAGTATGTTTTGAACATTTTATCTGTTCTATTCAATGCAGTTGGAAATATAAGCAACCCATAATCAGGCTTTCCTGTTTTCACCCCGTTTCAGTAGCATGGACAGTTAATATGGAAGAAGTCGTAAACAACATTAAGAAGTTAATGAAACAGTGATTTCTAAGATCTTGGTTGCTTTATATCTAAAACTCTTGGGCTATTGCTGAACTATCATGGAGTTCAACCTATATTTATAAACTCGTTCCTCTATTTTCTTCATCGAAATGAATAGTTGAAAATGTGATGCGAACATTCTTCAAATTTATATATTCACATTGTAACCATTCGAGCCTTTGTTCCCAAGCCATTATATCATACAGTGGCTCGATTGGTACCATGATTCAATTTAAATTCAATGTTTTGATTTCGAATCTTGAGGGATGCGATAAAAATTCGTGAGTAAAATGGACAGAGGTTCTTCCAAGGCGGACAATACGTATGATATAATGGCTTTGGTACAGAGGCTCCAATCGTTACAAAATGCATGTATCAAGTTCTTTTATTACCTTGTCGTGTCCCTTCGTAGAAACTGAGATGCCAATTGCAAGAGC
The DNA here is from genome assembly GCA_903798405.1 of Fraxinus platypoda. Lineage (NCBI taxonomy): Eukaryota > Viridiplantae > Streptophyta > Magnoliopsida > Lamiales > Oleaceae > Fraxinus > Fraxinus platypoda. The sequence continues at coordinate 10,680 of CAIGRT010068941.1, read as the reverse complement.
ATTTTGACTTGCTTGTAAGTGAAATAATTTTAAGTGGATTACATAAAACTAAATTTTTTAAATTACCATTTCAAAATCAGATTTAAAGTGTATTTTTACGAAAATCAGATGTTAATTCAACATTTTAATATTAAGAATAATATTTTAAAATTAAATTAATCTATATACCTTCTCTACCTCCACACCCACCAAATTTTATTCTAATTATTTTCCTCGAAGGCAACCACCGTCGAAGGCAAGCGCCTCGCACGATGTCGTTGGCACAACGACAACACTACTCGACTCGCTTCAGCAGCGACGTCATCTTCGACTGTGATTAGATCTGTTTTGCGGTGGTTTTCATGATGTTGTTGTAGTGGTGAAGAGGTGCTGGCAGTGGTGATGTGTTGGCTATGGTAGTGATGTTGCTTGGGGTGTAATGGTGGCTGGTGGTGGTGGCGATATCGTGATGATTTTGGAATTGATTTTTCGTTGGTGTTTGGGTAGTGATGGTCGTGATATTGGCTGCGGTTGTGATGGTCGTGACGGTGCTGCGTTGGTCGTTGGTGGGATGGGGTAGGGTGTTTGTGACCAATAGATTTATTAATGTGTGATCAATAAATAATATGTGTCTAATAAAATAGATAATTTGTGACCAATAAATAATGTATGACTTAAAATTTTGTTAAATTATGATAAATAATTTGATAATTTGTGACTTGGAAATAATGTGACCAATTAATTTGACATTTTGTGGCCATGAAATAAGCGTGACATATAAAATTAGTTATTTGTGACCAAGAAATAATATGTGACTTATTAATTTGATAAATTTGTGATCGAGAAATAAGTTATTAACTATAAAATTTATGATTTGTGACTATGACATCTGTAATTGTGAGTAATACATTGTGGTAATAAATTATATAATATTGAAACCTTAATATTTTTAATTAATTATTTCATAAATGAAATTTAATTAATATTTGATTTTTGAAATAATAAACCTTATTTCTTAGTTTTGAAATGAATCATACTTAATTTCTTAGATACAAAATTTTCCCAAAATTTAACACAGGTGTTGCATACATTTTTGTACTTACAGGCCATAAATTTTTGAATTATTCTTGGAGTACATAAAAATTTGTACATAGGGGTGTCATTTCCTTCACATGTGGTGGGACCCACTCGTATGTACAAAAAATTATGTACACCAAGCATGACCCTAAAGGTCCGTTTGATTGCAAAGCAGGAAAATGGGTGGAAAGAAAATGTTTTACAGGGAATTGAATTGCATAAAAATTGTTTTACTGGGAATTGTAATTAATTGTGTTTGATTGGTATAATTTTCTACCTAAAAAATGTTAAAAGTTTGGTGTATGTTTGACTTCGTTTTTTATGGAAATTGTCCATTAAAGTGATAATTTTTCTTATCATTGGGTCTAGAATTTGTTCCAATTGTCAAAAAAATAAAATATTACCATACTGAATACAATTCGTTTGACTTTGTTTTACATGAAAATTGTCAATAAAAGTAAAAAAAAAATTACCGTTGTGTCTAGAATTTTTTCTAATTGTCAAAAAAAAAAATGGAAAAGGTGGGAAATGATTTTCCACAAAATCAAATAAATTGTAAGCATGAGAGGTAAAGTAAGAAAATTAATTTTAGGGAAAATTTTGCCTATCAAACAAGACAAAAGATGAAAAATGGAAAATCTATGCTATCAAACATAGCCTAAATTTTTTAGCTTAGGCGAGGAAATTTGAGCCTACTACATTGCCAAAGCCCGTGGCCTGGGGAAAGTAGAAAAACCAAGGAAATTTGTCTTTTATATTTTCTAAAATACAGGCCCCCTCTGAGTTAGTGGTCATGGGGGTCCCCTGTAGCCGGGTTATGCATATGCCAAGACTAAATGATCCAACACATTTTGACGTGTCCTATGCAGACACAAGGTCCTAGTGAGCATTGATCCTTTCTTTCGAGGAGTATCTTCCCGTGATATTAATCTTTTGGTAAAATTAAGTCCAACCCGAGGAAGCATATTCTATCTCCATTCGTTTAATACCGTTTTGGTGTCTTTGATATTATAGACGCCAATCTCTAGTAAGGAATATCACAGTTCGGTTTTGATCCTTTTGTTCACGAAGAACATCTCATCAGATCAGACTGATCTTTGATAAGCAAGATTCTTAACATCTTTTATATCACGATTATTTATCTCATTTATAAATTATAATTTACAAAGTTTTCACAAGTATAAATATAAATAGGTGATCTGTTATCTACGATCCAAACTATCACCGCGTGATACACAATGCAAATGATTTACGAAGTGAACTTCAAATGACTTTACTAATTCGATGATTGTCCAAGGAGTAAGGACCTTCATTAGATAACTCAAACATTTACTTAGCCCCTCTTTGGTGGCCTTTATTTAAAAAATAAATAAATAAAAACTTTTGAACAGTATTTTTTGAAGAATGTATGTTTAAAAGGTAGAAAAGAATTTTGGATTTACACTTATAATATTTTATTGTTTAGGCTGTGTTCAATACACATTGTGGAGAAAAGAATGCATTTTTTCAAGCGATGTGAAGGAAAATACATGGTTAAAAAATAAGAAAAGAATTTAGATTTACGTGTAATATTATTTTATTGATGAATGTGCGGTTGAAATGAGTAGAGGAAGAATGCATTTTTCAAGAATGTGGATCAAACAGGGACTTAATGTAGTTAAAAATGAATACGAGAAATAAACTAAATTAAAATAAAGGGTAATTAGCACATAACGTTCTCACCTTTCATTGTTATTGTGGAAAACATCCATACCTTTTATTTTTTAGCATTTTCACCCTTATTTTCACATTTCATTGCGCAAAAGGTCATTTTAACCTATTTTCTCAATTAAAAATTATGAAATGACCAATATACCCTTCTCTTTAAATAAAACGAAAATAAAAATAAAAGAAATTAATTGCAATCACAGTTCCAAATTTTTTTTAAAAACCCAAATAAGTCACAAATAAATTATTAAAAAGGTAATTAGCACATAACGTTCCTACATTTTCCTACTATTGGAAAAACGTCCCTACCTTTTATTTATTTTATTTTATTGGCATTTTCACACATTTAATTGCGCAAACCATCATTTTTATTCATTTTCATCCAATTTCTCAAAAACAAAAAAAAACTGTGAAATGACGAATATACCATCATATTTATATAAAAACAAATATTTTTAATTTCTAATTCTTTAATAATTTATTTGGGACTCGTTTGCACTTTTTTAAAAAAAAAATTAATTTTTTTAATAATTTATTGTGGACTTGTTTGCACTTTTTAAAAAAATGGGACTATGATTGCAATTAATTCTTTAACTTTTTATTTAAATAGTATGGTATATTCGTCATTTCACAGCTTTTTATTGAGAAATTGGATGAAAATAAATAGAAATAATGGTTTGCGCAATTAAATGTGTAACTAAAGGGTGAAAATGTCAAAAAAAATAAAAGGTATGAATGGTTTTTTCCAATAGTAGGGAAATGTAGGGGCATTATGTGTTAATTACCTTTTTAATAATTTATTTGTGACTTATTTGAGTTTTTAAAAAAAATTTGGGACTGTAATTGGAATTAATTTTTTCTTTTTGTTTTATTTAAATAGAAGGGTATATTAGTCATTTCATAATTTTTAATTGAGAAAATAGGTGAAAATAACATTTTGCGCAATGAAAGGTGAAAATAAGGATGAAAATGCTAAAAAATTAAAAGTATGGATATTTTTCACAATAACAATGAAATGTGGGGACGTTATGTGCTAATTAGTAAGTTAAACGGAATCTAACTGGCGTTAGGAGATTGGGTTTTCCATCTGGGACCATATTACAAACTTACACGTGGAGATATTTTAAATAATTTTCTTGTTAATCATTCAAGTGCATCATCACATGCTTTTCACGTTTCAATTTGAACAAAATTCCACCATTAATTTAGAAGAAAAATGTTAAACGAACCGCGCCGGTGACCACGGGGATGACCGCACCCTCACAGCCGAGGCGCGGGTCCCACGTGAATAAAATAATCTCGACCCCCCATGTGAGTGTGTGCGATTACCCGTTCGATCACCCACGCGGGCACTGTAGCACAGCTCAATTTAGAATCATTACAAAGTTGATTTGACATCAAAACTACTAAAGTAAAGAAGAAACATTGCATGAAAACAGCAGGTTACTTCAATGGCCCAAGAAAAAACCATTCTCCTAACTTTCAATCAAAACTTTATGCTTTTAAAGTCCAATTAGGGGTTAATTAGGATTAATATATTTTCAGTCAAAATCTTGTGGTTTAAAATTCTAATTAAGGATTGATTAGTATGAATATCTAATCAGTCGATATGCTATATTTATCTAGTGGGGGACAGGTTGTTTGGAGAGAATTATTGCTTCAAGTAGATTATTATGAGATCATTGAATTTGACTGTATTTTTGAAATAAAGTGATATTTGTATTGAAACTTTAATTATGTTGCTAAAAAAAAGATTTGACGTTAGTCCATACGGAGTTCTAATCGTATTGAACGAGCTTATCTAACGAAAATACAAAAATTAGTTATCTCGACATCCATCGAGTAGTAACTTAAGAAAAATACATTTAAGAGAGTTAAAGAATAGAAGAAATATAATTTCTTAATTAATTGTTTTAGAGTTGCTTCTCACTTCAAGAAATTCATCATGGACAAAAGTGTCTTCACTCCTTGTAAATTAATCCCTGAAAATAATAACATTCCCGATTAAGATTATCGATTATTGATTACATATTTTTATTAAGTGAGGTATGGTGACCCAACTAATTCTCTCCTTACTTCAAAAATCGCTTACATAAATCATCATTTTGAATCATTCTCCCTTCCTTAGAGGGATCGTTCATAAAACTTAAAAGCTCTTACTAAGGGTAAAGCAATCAATGCCTCCAACCACCGTATGATAAAAGTTGAAAATTGTGTTCGATGGGAACATTTGTCCAAACGTTGAGATTTACGGTAGATTCAGTTAGTCTCTGGTGCAAGGTAAACGTGGGATTTAACTTGTGGGTGCGTTGCTTCAGTTGGGTCAGTGTCAAGATGTTGCGGTTGGCAGAATTGAGCAAGGTATGTACAGATCTTATTTAGTGAACTCTAGTCCATAAATTCGGGTGTCCAAGTCAAGCACGTGTTGGACAATTTTCTTGGTCCGTACGGTGGAAAGTATGGGTAGTTGTTAGGAAATTGCACGAAAGTTAGGGGAATGATTTTTTCTGATTTTTGACCATAATGGATTGGTTTATCCATTTGGCAGTCAAGGATGTTAACTACACACGAATTTTGGTTATATGGCCTTGTTTGAGCCAAATTTTTAAAAAATGAGAATGAAAAATATAGTCATTATTGGGGTCCACACAAGAGATAGAAATTTTGAATTTAAATGTTGATGTGATGGATAACGGTCATATTTTTCATTTTAACGAGATAATAATGTATGTTCTTTCAGTGTTTCCTTTGAGTTCTTGTATTATTGTAGAGTAATGAAACGAGTTGTGTGTTTACCCGTAAATATTCGCGTATCTTTACATTACTGGCTTTATCTTGTGAAATCCATCCATTGTGTGCATTATGTTAATAAGATCCACCAATTTAGCCACGCCTAGGGATGTCAAGCCTTACTAGGGCAGGTTCAAAAGAGGACATCCTTACTACGGATACCTAGACCCAGAGACAAGAAAGTGTATAGTAAAATAAATTAAATAAAAATAGAATTGTGTGTTATGTCAATTTCATGGAATTGATATACATACATAAGAAAAAGAAAAGAAAATATATATTGCACATTGATCTATACAAATTTTGTTTTGTTAGAATTTTGATTTTCTAGTACTTGCTGATCTTGCAAAGCAAGTGATTAAAATTAATATTTGATTCTAAAAGTAGAATTTTAGCAGAAGAAAATGAAATTCAAAAGGAGGATAAATATTTAAAATAGAGTTTTGCTATAGGTAAAGTCTGTGGGTTGACATTGTATGAGGTAGTCAACATTTTTGCTCTTGATTTTTACAACACTTAAAATAATCAATGACACAAAATTTAACAACATGCAATATCAATAAAGACGTCACCAAGTAATGTACAAATAGCATAATTACATGGACGATATAACAATCCAACTGTCTCGAAGAAGGATTAGGGATGGCAAAAAAATCCGACAAACCCGATACTTGCGGGCCCTGCCCCGAACAGGGTATTCGGGGTGGGGGCGGGAATGGGTAACGGTCGCCCTGCCCATTTAATTTTTTTTTTTAAATTCAATACTTTAAATGAAAAATTTCACGAAATTTCATTAGTTCCAATAGAAAATGACAACTAAAATTATTTGTCTAAATCTAATGAAATTGGGTAATAAAAATAAATTATCAAAAACATAAAAAAAAAAATTAAATAGGGTAGTAAACGGGGCAATGACCTCGCCCCGCCCTGCCCTAAACTGGTAACGGGGCGGGGAATTGCTTGATGGAGCGGGCGCGTTGTCATCCCTACGAAGGATATTGTTCTAAGAAACTAGAATTGATTTACCAATAGTGTGTGCCTGTTTGATTTATTCAAAAATCATATTTTCAATATTTGATAAAAATTGATGAATATATTCTATTGAACAATAGATAAAAATTATAAATTATATAAAATACATTTATAAAAATGAGTTTTTGAAAATTAAGGCGAAAGGAGATTTTTGACAGGCAAATTGTGCTAATCTAGTGATTTTCCTCGTTTATAATGTGTTGTGAGGTGGGTCCCAGGAGAGAACGAAATGAATGGAGACAAATAAATAGTAATGGATAGGTTCAACCAAATGATGACAAATATTTATCCATTTTTTTTCAAAGAACTTTATCTTGTTAATTTTAATCATATAGTAAATAAGTTTAGTCCTCATTTTTTTCAAAATACATTTTTTCTCTTATCTTTTCAATAACACATTTTCTAAAAAAATAATATTAAACGCAATCCAAGAATTTTTCCTTCATTTTTTACTATATATTTTCTATCAATTTACTATTACAAAATGTATTTTTACCCTGTTTGAGCCACCTTCTTTTTTTCATTCTCATTTTCAATCACACATTTTTCAATAAAATAATATTTTTCATCACATCAATAACTTTTTCTTCTTTTTCAACCACATACTTCTCATCACATCAACAGCAAAAATGCATTCTTTTTCTAAAAATGTGCACCAAACGGGACTTTATATTAAAAATAGGGCACAAACGTGCCCTTAAATTTGTGGTTGTTACATGATTCTAATGTTGCTAGTCAATCCTACATACAGTATACTGAAATGAAGTTTCGGAAGTTCACATCATTATGCAGCCCAACATACATTAGATACCTAACAACAGTACGTAGACGTCACGATCATTACGTAAGACTACCGTCACTAATGACACTAATCTTCCATATTCCAAGTAAATATACATAAATTATCTCCCTATAAGATGTAGGACATTTATTTAGACCAAGTTTTCAATATTCCTGCACCTCATTTGACTGCATTTTTAGGTCCACAAATGCTTAGCCTTAGCATCATCAACTATGGCGTTGTAGAATCCGTTCGTCCGAAAAATTTAAATTTACTTTTTACGAATCGTCTCAACGCAGGTCGAATTTACTTTTTCACGAAAAATCCGACGAATCTGGCACAAGTTTCTAAATGAATTAATTAATGGTTTCAGATAACAAAGTTTTATCAGCTCAAATTTCGCTGAACTTATTGTCTCCCTCGAAACATTTATGTACTGACAGCAGCCTAATTTGCCAAACAAGAAAGGTTTAAGCCAAGAAATTTGCTACATGTACAACATTTTTGTACAGCATACCTTACAGCTCTCTCACATGGGGGGATTGAGGGCCCCACATTATGCGAGAGAGTTGTACATTGTACAGCATTTAAAAACTGTACAAACAGCTTTATTGTTAAGCCAAATGTACAACCCTACACCCTCTCACATGAGGTTGGGACCCACCTCAATAAAAAGGCCAAAAAAAATTACCCACCCCTATGTGAGTTGTCGGTGGGAGGGCCCTGCACATCTCAACAAGAAAATGCCATGGCTGTTTGGCATTAAAAATTCGGTCATTATCTGTGACCAAAAAGAACTCGTGTTTGGACGTAGAAAATGAATGAAATAATTGGCTTATGATCCGACCACACTGCGATAGCAGCTTCAATTTTGTTTTTGTATGCACGTTTGTCATTTTGTCGGTGTGTATGTGGCTGTGTTTCTGCGTACTTAAACTAAGTGTTGAGCCCCAAAATATAAAAAAAGTCGTAGAAGAAGAATCTTGTACAAAAATAGAATATTATTTTCTACATGCATAGAAGATAAGTTATGAATTTGTATCTATTGGATATTTTACTTAAACATGCACATTGAAAATTGAACAAGTTTTGATACTTTAAAATGGATCACTTTTGTATTTAAATAGAATCTGTTTATGAGGGATACATTTGGTGATTTCCGTAAATTGGAAATATTCTCAATCTGATTACCATGATCTCAACATATCATAGTTGTCTAGATACCCAAGACACTAATTTTTTTGATAACTCAAATGTCCGAGTTTCGCCCGACTAATCCTAAGGAGCGGTGGCCTCCCCCCTGGTCCGCCACCCAGGTAAATCCGAATTCGGTCAAAACTTATATACACTTGGACCGAACATTCGGGAAGCGGTTCTCCTCCCAGTGGTCCTTCTTTTACGACGTGCGAACATGACCCTTGGAGGGACGACAAATCGCACCATAACTTTGCCACCACAGGACACATGTCTTCCAACATAAATGTTGCCTTCTAAATGTCGCGGGGATTCGAACCTCCGATATTACGTAAAGAACCCTCCTGCTTTATCATTACGCCATGTCCGTGGGGGCACCCAAAACTCTAATTTGATCACACTGCGTATTGTCATAGTCACATAACCTATAGGTCACAGTCACATAACATATTAGGTCACAGTTACAATTTTATGCACAAAACGATTAGAAAATATTGTGGTGTGACCGATACAATTGTTTACAAACGATTGTTTAGTTATGTGTCACTAATAGATTTAAAAACGAACCAGAAAATGTGCCCAATTATTCTAGAGAAACTGTGGACAAGAAATAAATAATTATTTTGCAGGAATCGAGTTGGGAATTTGGGGTCAATTATTTTATATGCCATGGAGGTCTAACATTCTATTTTCTATTTTAGGGTTTGTAAGAACGTTGGGGAGAAAGATAACTGATTGCATTTTTTTTAAACTAATAAGATGAGAGAAAATAATCATCAATTATCCTTTAATGGTCCTCAATTAAGTCACATTATTCTCTTATTTAAATCCATATATTCATAATATTGATTTAAAACTTGATTTTTGAAAGAATTCTAAAAATTTATGATTTTAAATTTAATTATCATTAATCAGATTATTAAGATTTTTCTTCAAAAAATCAGGTTTTAATTATATTTAAAAACATGAATTTTAATATTTTCAAAATTATATTATCAAATAACATAGGTTTAGTAAGTAATCCCGCTGCTGAAGGTTAACTACCATCTGAAATGGATTTCAAAATCACAAAATTTGGATAGAGAAACTAAAGATTATTAATAATAAAATTCAATTTTTTCATTCTCGTGTTCTAAATTAAGCCTCCAGCCTTCAAATCAGGTCACAATTCTTACAATTTTTAAATATATGTTTTAGAACACATTCAAAGAAACACGAAGTCACAAAATAGTTTTACATATTTAGGTCACAGTCACACAATCTCATAGGTTATAGTCAAATAACGTAACGACAATCTTCTCATGAAATGATAATTTTCCAACAATCATGCTGCACTTACACTTTTGTTGACATTTGTGTTCGCATTGTGTGATATGACAGAATTTGACCATTTATTTGAATAACAAATATTCGAATCAATGGTCAAATTTTTTACACATCACATAATGTTAACAACAATGCACAATTTGAATGTACAAATAGCATTATCCATTTTCCAAATACACATTTCTTAGTCACGTTTTTAAATTGTACATGCATACTTGAAAATTTAGACGGTCACAATTTTGCGACTAGGAGTCATGGTCACCCAACATATTACGTCATAATCATAATTTTTGCACAAAATGATCGAAAAATATTGTGGCCGATGCCTGTGATCGGGATAATTGTTTACAACTGCAATCAATTATGTGTTTCACCAATAGATGCAACTGTTGACAAGAAGAAAATAATTATTGTGAGAAATCTCTTTGGAAATTTGTGACCAATTTCTTCATCTATCGCCATCGAGGCCCAGAATATATAGATTATTGATTGCGTTTTTTAAGGATGTGATAAGATAAGGGAAAATAATCATCATTTATTATTTATTGACCATCTATTAAGTCACAATGTTCTCTTATTAAAATTCATATATTTTTATAATTTTAGAAAAGATAATATAATATTAATTCAAAACCTGATTTTTGAAAGAATTCTATTAAGTTTGATATTTTGGAAATTAAAATATAATAATCATTTATTATTTATTGACCGTCTATTGACCTCGTTCTATTCTACTAAAAGAATGACATTATTCAGAGCTTGTTTGTCTCCCATTATGGGAGAAAGAATTAGGG